>SCLH01000428.1:73185-113363 GCA_004367855.1 Oikopleura vanhoeffeni | reverse complement strand
GCATTATGTGTGAGGCTTCTCTGGAGCCTGACACTAAAAAATAATGAAAAATGGTGTAGATTGAAGAAAATTCATTCTGAGTGTTTTTTTAGGAAACTTAGGTAATTTTTCGAAAAGTTTGCATAATACGTGGAATGAGCAAACTAAGATTTGTAGTTGGCGTTTTTTCATTTCGATGACTGAATTTTCTTAGCGGTCCAATAAACTGACAATTTTTGGCCGTTTTTCATCATTTTTGGCTTTAAAATCTATCTCCTCCGAGGTTAAGTTTCAAAATTGAGCCAAATTTTTTTAAATTACAACTTGTGGCATTTTGAAGAGTTGTAGTTGCGTTTTTCCCATATTTCGATCCAGACTTGAAAAATCAAAAATCATTTTTGAAAAAATTCCGAACAAAACGTGCTTCCATTTTTCTAAAGTAAGCTCTAAAGTAAGCCAGTAAAACACTGATGAGAAAGTTGGCTTACGTCAAGTCAATATTTTGAAGTTTTAGTGGTCAAATTCGAGCAAACGTTATTTTTTAACTTCATCTTGTAAAAAATACTTTGAAAATTTCGAATTTTTTTTTGATGATTTGGTTCTTGGTTCACTTAATTATCACCCCGTATTAATTTGGAGCATTTTTAATGCCTCTAAGGCCTTTATTAAATCAGAGCTAAAAAAAACATCAAAATATAATATCTCCCTTTATCGGCCTTCGGCCGATTTGGGACTCATTTTTCAACAAAAAATAATTTAAAATATAATTTCCCCCTTTATCGGCCTTCGGCCAATTTGAGGCTCATTTTTCAACAAAATTTAATTAAAATTTTCTCCTTTATCGGCCTTCGGCCGATTTTGGGCTCATTTTTCAACAAAATTCAATTAAATATAATTTTCTACTTTATCGGCCTTCGGCCGATTTTGGGCTCATTTTTCAACAAAATTCAATTAAATATAATTTTCTCCTTTATCGGCCTTCGGCCGATTTGGTGCTCATTTTTCAACAAAATTAAATTAAAATATAATTTTCTCCTTTATCGGCCTTCGGCCAATTTTGGTCTCATTTTTTAACAAAATTAAATTTTCTCCTTTATCGGAGGCTGAAAATCGAGGCTCGATCGCAGGATTATTTTTTGGCAAAATCTGTCAAAATGGGCTACAGAATTATTCCTACTAATACCCCCTTAATTAGCTAAACCCCTTAATACCTAAAATCCTTGTAATCAATAAGATCCCTTGACCCCCTTAATACCTCATACGGTATTAGCAATACCCTCTTAATTAATTGCACGCCAAACCCTTCTTGATATTATCTACCTTGCCCCTTGGTTGGTTCGATCCCAAACCCTATTAATATTTTTACCCCCTCANTTACATAAATCCTCTTGAGGTGTTGTGTATTTTGACAAATCGCATAATCTGCAAGGAAAAAAAATATTTTTCTCGGAACGAACAGACCTTGTTTTCACGATCAAAAATCGGAAATTTTGATTTTGCAAATTAACCGGTTCAAGTTGATCTGATTGGTCGAAAGATCGTCTTTGAATACATTGATTGTTTAACAATCGAATAAAGTTTTGAAAATATCATGAAATTTGAACATTTTGGTTATTTTTAACAAAGGACTATGATTGGTTAATATCAAAAATTGTCCCAAGAAGTTCAAAACACTTTTTTATGATAGCTACGACCATAGTCGGTGCCCTCTGAGTGGATTGTACCCTATATTCACAAATTCATTTCAATCTCGAGATTTTTTTTTTCTTTTTTTTTCGAAGCAACATCATTTCATACTGTATATGAAGAAAATATGCATTTTGGTTATTTTTAAAACGGTGTGATTTTTTACTATGAAATGATATTTCTTATACCAACGTGAGACATTTTTTGTTATAACTCAGTTGTTATAACTGCCGTTAGTGACTTGGCTTAAAGTTATAAATTCATCTTCCACTAAATTACTAGATAAACCGGGTACCTCTGCGACATATGCCCAAGTTATCATGACTTTCTTAAGTAGTTTTTTAAGGGTTCCCCGTCGAATGTTGGATTTTTAGTTTGAAAAACGGATGAAGTTGATTAAATGTTTTCATTACAACTGAGATATAATTTACTTGAAAATCGTGGAGGAGATGGACTCAATTAAAGTAACTCAAGAAATTTTACTTAGTTTCATGTTAGCCCGGCAATTAACTGATACAGTAATAGATGGAAGCGCTTCTTTTGCCAAAATATGAAAACCCTCCATTTTATACCGTGGTTTGTACGATTGATATCAAACTAAACTCGTTGCAGCAAAACACATTTGAAATATTTAGACTTGAAATGGATAATTTGATAGTCGCGTCAGTACCAGTTACTCGAACCAGTGAGTTAACTCCAGTACACAGACAGTATCGATTGGCAATGACAATTATTAGGCGCTCTCATTAAAAAATATACAAGAATTTCATGAAATTTATGATGCAAAAGTTTTTCACAATTCTTTATCTGTCAGTTTAAGAATTGTGTTTCTCACTTTGCTGGATCGTTGATTATAGCAATTTGGTTNAAAAACGTTTACTATCTCTATAGCGCGAGTTTGAATCCCACTAATGTTGTCTAAGTGATTGCTTGAGTGATTACACACCGATCAAATTTAGCGGTCCCAATATCAAGCAACCTTGCCTATAATCATACTCAAGACAGTCACTAAGACAACATTCGTGGGATTCGAACACGCGATATAGAGATAGTAAACTTTTTTGAGATGGATTTCCGTTGATAAAAGGATATTAAAAATATTTTTTTCGAAATTTTAAAGACTTTTCTTTATAAAGAATTTTGATTTCAACTTTCGCCCAAAGTGATAAAAACATTCGATCAAAAATTATATAAAGAAAATGGATTTCACATATTTTTAGGTACATCAAAAAATATAAATTTATAAATTCTTGGCATGTAGAGGTAATTGAATATTATTATTATTAAAATTCGTGTGTAGACTGTTGTTTATAAATTTTGAGTACGCGTATTAGGTGACGTAGCTACTTCGTGGTTTTACGACATCGTAGACTACGATGTTGAGTCAATTCAGGTTGAATTACGAAATTTGAAAATTTTGAAATTCTTTAATTGTCTTGTTAATTTAACTTTGTTAATTAATAATTTAACAAATTTTGAGCTGAATTTATAAATTTTGTCACCATAAGATAACCGGAGGTGACAAAAACGGGTGCTCTTTGGGAAAAGGTATCTCATTTAGTTTTCAAGTTATTCTAATAAACGTCGAGATAGGCGATTAAGTCATCTGAAGATTACAAACGGTTCTATTTAGGATATTAGAACTATACAAAAATTGTTATTCATATTTTAGTTATTATGTCACGACATGTCCGTGCGACAATTTTAACGTTTTTCGTGAAATTATTGTTCTTTTTTTCCGTTCAAGCCGTTAAATTCTTGGGAGTAAATTAAACTATTCAGCTTCTGAGACCGATCTTGAACGCTCAGTAATTCTTGCAGTTACAAAGTCCTTGTCAATTTGAGGAATGTCAGTTCCTGGGTTAGTTTACATAAACCTCATGTTGCAAAAATGCAAGGTTGAAGATTTAATTAGGAAATATCTTGTTGAATAAGGCGATAACGGCTAAGATTAAACAGCATTTTGGTATTTAACCTATGGGCTTACATTGAGCAGATCTGCCAACCACCATTTTGTCGGGCTGAACGTGCAATTTAAAACGCATAAGTTTCTCGCAAGTCTCTATCTTTTTAGTTCAAAATGATATTTCTGGCTAAACAAATTTATATTTTTGAATACAGCAACTTTGTTCAGTTAAAGTTGGGGATCCCAGTAATTGACTTGACGTTTTTTATTTGACAAGTTACTTTTTTAAAATTTTAATTGTTTAATCCGTGTAATCATTCAGTGCCAATTGGAACTGAGTGGTCATCGAGAGCCATTGAAACTAAGCTTGAAACGAAATGTTAGGTAAGAAAATAATTCATCAAAACTTTTTTCTCGCTTATTGATAGCGAAAATATTTTTTTTTTAATTTTTTTGTGACCAAACCGAAATTTTTTTTTGAATGCCGTAAAAATTAATAATTTATCATGTACAGATTTCGAGATATTGACTTCCATCGGTTACCCAAAATTTCTCAATCTAAGAAAATTGTTGAAAATTATTTTTTCGAAAAAATTTATTTTTTTTATTTTTTCTTACAACTTGAAATTATGACTACCTAATGCAAGAAAAATTATAGTTGTTGATGCAGCATTTTAAAAATGATAGCATAAAACACTTCTGGAACGAAATCGACAACAAAACTTTGAATGNAAAATAATTTCAACAATTGTTCTTAGATGAGAAATTGGGTAACCGATGGAGTCAATATCTCGAAATCTGTACAATGATAAATTATTAATTTTTACGGCATTCAAAAAAAATTTCGGTTTGGTCACAAAAAAATTAAAAAAAATATTTGTCGCTATCAATAAGCGAGAAAAAATTTTGATGAATTATTTCTTACCTAACATTTCTTCTTTAGTTTCAATGGCTCTCGATGACCACTCAGTCCAATTGGCACTGAATGATTACACGGATTAAACAATTAAAATTTTAAAAAAGTAACTTGTCAAATAAAAACGTCAGTCAATTACTGGGATCCCAACTTTAACTGAACAAAGTTGCTGTATTCAAAAAATATTAAATTTGTTTAACCAGAAAATATCATTTTGAACTAAAAAGATAGAGACTTGCGAGAAACATTATGCGTTTTAAATTGCACGTTCAGCCCGACAAAATGGTGGTTGGCAGATCTGCTCAATGTAAGCCCAAGGTTAAATACCAAAAATGCTGTTAATCTTAGCCGTTATCGCCTTATTCAACAAGATATTTCCTAATTAAATCTTCAACCTTGCATTTTTGCAACATGAGGTTTATGTAAACTAACCCAGGAACTGACATTCCTCAAATTGACAAGGACTTTGTAACTGCAAGAATTACTGAGCGTCAAGATCGGTCTCAGAAGCTGAATAGTTTAATTTACTCTCCAAGAATTTAACGGTTGAACGAAAAAAAGAACAATAATTTCACGAAAAACGTTAAAATGTCGCACGGACATGTCGTACATAATAACATAAAATATGAATAACAATTTTGTATAGTTCTAATATCCTAAATAGAACCGTTGTAATCTTCAGATGACTTAATCGCCTATCTCGACGTTTATTAGAATAACTTGAAAACTAAATGAGATACCTTTTCCCAAAAGCACCCGTTTTTGTCACCTCCGGTGACATATTGTTAAATTCAGCTAAAATTTGTTATATAATTAACAAAGTTAAATTAACAAGACAATTAAAGAATTTCAAAATTTTCAAATTTCGTATTCAACCTGAATTGAACTCTAATGATGTGTAAAACCACGAAGTAGCTACGTCACCTAATACGCGTACTCAAATTATAAACAACAGTCTACACACGAAATTTAATAATAATAATATTCAATTACCTCTACATGCCAAGAATTTATAAATTTATATTTTTTTGATGTACCTAAAAATATGTGAAATCCATTTTTTTATATAATTTTGATCGAATGTTTTTATACACTTTGGCGAAAGTTGAAATCAAAATTCTTTATAAAGAAAAGTCTTTAAAAATTTCGAAAAAAATTTAATTCCTTTATCAACGGAAATCCATCTCAAAAAAGTTTACTATCTCTATATCGCGATGTTCGAATCCCACGAATGTTGTCTAGTGGAAAGTAAATAACCTGTGGCCATTCATGCTCGTGGGCTTCGTTTTTTCTATTATTGTGTCTTTTTTTTTTTTTTTTTTTTCTTATCTCTTGTTCCTTCTTCTTTTGCTGTTATTTTTTTATTTATTCTCTTGCTTTCTCGATGTCTGATTCACTTTTTGCCCTTATTCTTCTTCTTGTCATTTTTCTTTTGTTGTTTTTGTTGTTATTTTTTTTTTTGTCTTAATATTTCTCTTTTGTTTGTTTTTTTTTATTTTATTTATTTTCCTTGCCTTCTATTTTTTGTTCCTTCTTCCTTTTTTTTTTCATTGTCGTGGTTCCTTTTCTTGTCTTCTTCTTTCTTTCTTTCGTTCTTGGTTTTGTTTTCTGCTTTATCTCTCTCTTTTTTTATTTTCTTGTGTTTATTTTGCTTGTTTTTTTCTTCTGTTTGATTTTTTTATTCTTCCTATATTTTTTTTTTTCTCGTTTTATCGATGTTTTTTCTTTTGTATATTTCGTCTTCTTTCTTTTTTCGTCGGTTCTGTTTGTTGTTTCTTAGTTTTTTACTTGTCTTGTCGTTTGTTTTTGTTGTTTTGTTTTTTATTTATTTCCCTTTTCTTTTCTTTTTGTGTTTGTTTTTTTTTTATCATCTATTTTTGCCTGTTTTTGGTTTGGCTTTAATTCTTTTTTCTTTTTTTCCTTGGTTTTCTGATTTCTTTTATTTGATTATTGTGTTGTCCTACTTTTTTTTCTTTTTGAGTTGGTTTCTTTTATATCTTCATGTCTTTTTATTTTGTATTCTTGTTTTATGAGTATGATTATAGCAAGGTTGCTTGATATGGACCGCTAAATTTGATCGGTGTTGTAATCACTCAAGCAATCACTTAGACAACATTAGTGGGAATTTCAAACTCGCGCATATAGAGATAGTAAACGTTTTTGAGATGGACTCCTTTTAAGGATATCCTTTACCACGGATATAATGTCAAAAATCATTTTTTTTTTCCGAGTACTTCGATTTCAACTTATTTGAACCAAATTGCTATAATCAACGATCCGCAAAGTGAGAAACACAATTCTTTAACTGACAGATAAAGAATTGTGAAACACTCTTGTGCGTCATAAATTTCGAATGAAATTTCTTGTATATTTTTACAATGAGAGCGCCTCCAATAATTGTCATTGCCAAATCGATACTGTCTGTGTACTGGAGTTAACTCACGGTATTGCGTACTGACGCGACTATCAAATTATCCATTTCAAGTCTAAATATTCAAATGTGTCTTTGCTGCAACGAGGTTTAGTTTGATATCAATCGTACAAACACGTGTAATAAAATGGGGGGTTTTTCTTTATTTTTGGCAAAAGAAAGCGCTTCCATTCTATTACTGTATCAGTTTAATTGCCGGTCGCTAACATGAAACTAAGTAAAATTTCTTGAGTTACTTTTAATTGAGTCCATCTCCTCCACGATTTTCAAGTAATTATTATCTCAGTGTTAATTGACAAACATATATAATCAACTTTCATCCAGTTTTCCAAACTAAATCCAACATTGCGGGGAACCCTTGAAAAACTTACTCAAGAAAGTCATGATACTTGCATAGTCGCAGAGGTACCCGGTTTATCTAGTAATTTAGTGGGAAGATGAATTTATAACTTAAGCCAAGTCACTACGGCAGTTATAACACTGAGTATATAACAAAAAATGTCTCACGTTGGTATAAGAAATATTCATTTCATAGTAAAAAATCACACCGTTTTAAAAAATAACCAAAATGCATATTTTCTCTCACTATTACAGTATGAAATGATGTTGCTTTCGAAAAAAAGAAAAAAAAATCTCGAGATTGAAATGAATTTGTGAATATAGGGTACAATCCACTCAGAGGGCACCGACTATGGTCGTAGCTTCATAAAAAAGTGTTTTGAACTTTGACAATTTTTGATAATTAACCAATCATAGTCCTTTGTTAAAAATAACCAAAATAGTTCAAATTTCATGATATTTTTCAAAACTTTATTCGATTGTTAAACAATCAATGTATTCAAAGACGATCTTCGACCAATCAGATCAACTTGAAACCGGTTAATTTGCAAATCACAAATTCCGATTTTTGATCGTGAAAACAAGGTCTGTTCGTCCGAGAAAATTATTTTTTTTCCTTGCGAATATTTTGTCAAATACACAACACCTCAAGAAGGTTTATGTAAGGACCGCCTATAAAAGGACAATTTGCAAAAGTATATTTTTTGGGTTGTATCGGTTTCAGGACCAAAAAAACAGGTTTTTAAGACAAAATTTGTAATCCAGATTATAAACCTTGATCGGAATTTTATTGCGCTATACGACCTCTTCTGAAAATGACTCAATTACAATACTAAAAAAAACTATCCATTCTCAGATTTTCCCCCAAATTGCTTTAAACACGGCGAAATTGCTTACAATCGCGCTTCGCTCATCCCCTTATGCTTAATTCAAACAAGACCAAATGATTGAGATTCATCCGATATACGCTATGCTATATATTTTGAACATTCTATAATTTTTGTTAAGCATCAAAGCGTCGAGGAAAAACGATTACTAGGATTTTCGTCTGAAAATTTTTTCTCGAATCAAACCCGGGAAATCCATAGAAAAAATTCTTTATATCTCGTCTCTATTTAAATTTATTTTTTTTATTTTTTCTTACAACTTGAAATTATGACTACCTAATGCAAGAAAAATTATAGTTGTTGATGCAGCATTTTAAAAATGATAGCATAAAACACTTCTGGAACGAAATCGACAACAAAACTTTGAATGCCGCAAAAATTAACTTCGTGTCATGTGTAGATCTCGAGTTACAGACCTCCGTCTGTTACCTCCTTAATTTATTTTGTCAGAATCGACAAAGTAATTAAAACACGATTAGCGTGAGCGCAAGACTCACTTTTAGCTCTGTAACTTTTGTTTTAAACAAATTTCTGAAAAACCACAACAAACAAAATATAGCCAAGATTTCAATGTATGATATTAAAAACAAATGAAGTTAGCGTGTAGATTTTGTGAAATTTTTGTTTTAGTGACTTTGAAACAAGGTTTAAAACCCTATCTACTAAATTTGAAAAAAAAAATGAATGAAAAAAACAGTTAATTTGCGCATTGTGTCAATAATGCGTTCTACAAAAAAAAAAATCATAATAAATTTTCCGTAAAATTTTATCGAAAGTGTTTACAGGGTTTAGCTCTCTAGCGCGCCACCTGGTGAATTCTGGACCGCAAGGCCATGACCAATGTAGGGCGTTTACAAAACGTTGGGCCCTAACACTTGGGGCAGGGGTGCGACACCGTGGACATATTTTGAGGGGGAATCACTGCAGCTTGACAAATATTGTTAATGAGCGACATGTGAGCAAATAATACATAATATTTTAATATCTAATCAGCTGGACATAATCAGGTGAATGTGATCACCGGATGTCCGACCACTAAGTGCTGAACTTATTTGAGGGTATATAACCTTTTATTTTAACAAAATAATATCAAAAATGTCAGTATTTTTTGCCTAATTAGCTATGAGTCGAATTTTCAGACACTTTAATTTCACTTAAATAAAATATATTGAAGTATTAGTAATTTAATAACGTTAATTATAAAAATTAAAGTATTTTTATTTTAGAAAACCTTGATAATGTCTTAACTCATTAAGGCTAAATTGAATTGTCTCCTGTATTTTCAATCGTTATAAAAAATATAGCTTTTTGAAAAAACGCTATTTCTCAAACATGTACTAGAGTAAATAATCTCCAGAGTTTGCATTTTCGTTAACTTCTCTTTTACGAATGCGAAAAGTTGGTACTACCACCTTGGTAGATTTTGAGAATAAAACATATTGAAATACAGTTCATGTCATGAATTACCACGTCAGAAAATATTTACATCAAAAACATGTGTATTACAGATACAGTGTTTGTCATACACATTTGAGAATATTTCGTCATAATTAAATAAACTAACTACCTAAATTACCTGCTAATTTCCTTATATTTCCATATGTAAGAGACTAAATAACAAGAATATGAAGGTATGAAACTTATTTTTTGCTGATGGTAAACCTAAATATTGTGATATTCTGGAGTATCCAGACGGTTGCTATAGTCCGATTTGTTTAGAAGGGTAACATTTCGGTGAGACCGGTAGTGATATAAGATTATTTTGAAATTTTGAGCCAGTGTAACTTTTCAAGCTATCGTGTCACTGCAGAGCCGTTTTTTCAATTTCCGATTCTTTACCGATAACTTTTGGTAAATGTTCGGTTGAAACCGTAAGACCCTGATCTGCACTGTCATGTTATTTTGAAAGTTGTACAGGATGTCTCATTTGTTGGGCTTCGTTCCCTTACGACGCTATAAAAGGAGATACTCCAGCCTATGAAAATGCTTTGTTTTGTCTTTTTCAAACAAGCCATTGTTTGTGCCTCATCACTGGCCAATCACAGCGCTCGCTTGGTGATAGTATCCATACCGTCGTAAAGGGACGAAGCCCCAAAAAATGGGACATCCTCTATGCTCATCGAAAATTCCCAAAAGATCGCTATCTCACTGAGATGTTATTCCCTTCTAAAAAGACCGAACCTATAATTCAATAACCACTCGAATGATAAAAAAACTTTTTAAAATACTGAAAACATCGCTCATATGTTCACCATCTGAAACAGAGGCTTAATTTAATCTGTCAATTACTACGAAATCAGGTTATTGAAGGGTTATTGTAAGGTACAATTCAATGGATTAATTTTTGAGAGAAATTTGGTCAAACTATGCTTACTGACAGACTTATTAAAGGCGTATAAAATTAAAAAAAAATTAATAGCTGAGGTTTTAATAACCATGTAGATAATCGTTTAAATTATTCACGTTTATGTGCAGTCCAACTGAACATACCGACTTCGAAATCAGTTCCAGAATGTGGGTCATTTCAATTTTCACGGTAACATATAGCAGAATTTTTTAAGACCATTCTGAAATGACAATGTGTACTATCTGCCAATTATGTGTCGTTACACCAGCAAAATGACATGTCACCCGATGAGCTTTCCTGTCAAGTGAAGTGGTAAATTACTTGATTAGCATAAAGTTAATAAATCTGAGAATTCCGTGATTTATTACACGAAAATTACTTGGTATCGATAGCTTCAATTAAAGAGGGTCCATTTTTGTTTCAGACATAGAGGAGATATTTTCTGAAGAAAATTTCTCCGTGAAAATTTATACTGTAAAAGTACACATTGCAGCTCTAGTCCTTAATCAGCCCATTAACGCTTTAGCTTCTTCACTCTAAGCATATCTGACACTAGATAAAAATCTTTTTCACGCGTGGGTTAAAGTTTATGTTGGGTTTTCGGTCGGATGAGGAATCCTCATTGAGGATACTATGTATGGAAATAATGCATCCATCAAATTGTCGCAATAAAAACTGCAGTCTGAAGAAAAATTGCCTATACTTTGCTATAGATTTTGGCTGTCTAACCGGCGGAATAAAAAAAAAGCCGTAAACGAAAAAACTCAGGCTGTACCTTTGTATAATTTTGTAATAACCTTTGTATAATTTTCAATCATGAAATACAAATATTTCTTTTAATTTAAATTAATAAGTAACAACTCGATTATTGGTTTAATTTCATTAAAATCTTCAGAGATATTATTTTTATAATGAAGGAACAATTAGGTTTTTCACATCCACATCAAGTAGCACCTCACGCAATTTTCAGTCTTAGATCAATGTTTTATGAAGGTATTCAGTTTAGAAGCTAAATTTAGCAGATAAAAAAGATAGCAAAATATTGGTTTATCATCTATTATCTTACCGATGTCATGGAAATTGATATTTAAAGTTTAACCATCAAGTTTTATTACACGGGTAAGATAATTGAAGATCAGAAAATATTTTGAGTATTTGAAATCTGAATGCATCCCAGGCTTATCGTATTTTCAAGGTACAGTACCTTAGGTACTACAGAATTGTTGACTTATCCCGGATAAATATCACTATACTTCACGATTTAATCTTGCGCAGCGGAGTTCGTAGAATAAAAGCGCGCTAACGAAATGGTGCGGTAAATAAATCTCGATTTGTCAGGGCCAGAGTACACAAATTTGTTCATTTTGGAAAATGTTACGAAAACAATTGTTCACATGACTGGTTAATTCTTCCGAACTATTACAGTTTTTCACATTATCAGTGAGGACATCGAATTTTTAAATTTTTTAAAATGACCAGTTTCAAAATCGGTTTAGTGGTCGATTTCACATAATTAAGGAAGTTTTCAGACATTTTAGTTGGGCATACGAAGTATGACATACTTTTGAAAAGTGTGTATCTTTGATAGGCCTTTTTAATTTGCATGTGAAAATGCAGACCTTTTTTTGTATATTTGTCTATCTTTCAGAAAAATTTCCATTTATTTTAATTGATAACTTATGTTTTACTGAGTCATGTTTTCGTTCATTTTTTGATCGATTTTGAGTTAAATATTTCAAGTTCACATTCAAATAACGAATTAATGTGAGAAACGAAAAATTCTCAGGCCTTCAAAAATAAGGAATATTTTCAGTCTAAATGTTAGTTCATTTGGTCCTGAGTTCGAATCTTATTAAAGCTACGTATACTGAAAGCAGTATGTAATTTGAATTTACTGAGTTATTCCTGTAGCACTGATTATTATTAAAAAAATATTAACCCATTTCTGACTTTAAAATTTCTTATTTGAATTTGCCAATTTGTCGACTTCAAATAAGGAATGCATTATTTCTTGACCGGAAATATGAGCTGTTTATAGAAAAAGGCAGAAAAGGGGTTCAAATGAAAATAGGGAATTGCAATGAATTAAAAAAATATGATTAGTTTTTGCAATTTTATGGTAGGCAATTTGAAAATATGTTAGAATTCGCCTTTTTCTCGCTCGTAAATAATTGTTGCAATTTGCAACTGAAGATTGTCCGTGATTATGCCAAAAATACCAATTTTCAAAGTTATTAGCTTTGAAATGGAATTTTTCACTCAAGTCGCCTAAAAATCCTGCAAAATGCAAACTTTGAAAATGAAAGCTGGAAAAAGGTTGGCGTTTAACTCGAAAAAAAATAGATAAAGTGATTGAAATTGTGTGCAAAATAAAACTTATTTAACGGAGTAGTAGTCGCATTTCGAGGCTCGTACATGAAATTTTCCAAATTATCTTTAAAATGTTTTTTCTGAAAATATGGACAAAAATAAGTTGACCAGATGTCTTTTTATTTTCATTTCAATAAAAAAAGTATTTTTATCGCGATTAGAAATTTTTTAATCACGATTTTGTCAATTTGGGAATTTTGCTAATTTGAATCGCTGTTTTCGAAAAAACGAGATACAAAATGCAAAGTGTTGGACCTCGAGGCTCTGCCCGTAAAGGATCGTATTCATACCAGTTTTAGGTTTCTGCCGTCAAAATCCAGGGAGGAGATGCATTTTCCCCGAGGCACCCAAAATAAGGTCAAAAAACAGTTTTTTGCTCATTAAAGCGCCGGATGAAATTTTTATGAGTAAAACGGACCTCGGGGCTCTGCTCACGTTCTCTGGGGTCAATAAAAGCTATAAAAATATTCTCTATCTTTGAAACTCAAGGAGGAGATGCATTTTGAAGTGCAAATATCATCAGTTTTGGAAGGTCGTTCCTGATTGGTCGGGCAATCAGAGGCCTCCGATTTGTTTTGAGGAAGCAAGATTTATGTTCAATTATCCCTGAACTGAAATCCATATGTTCGTGCTGTTTCTAGTATTTCATTGAGGCGACGCTGAAAACCCTGTTTTTGGTCTTAAAATGCGACTTCTACTCCCTTAATGGAGAATCAATAATGGAGAATCAAAATCAAGAGAAAAACTTTAAGAGGAGAGCTCCAAATTGAATTTTGTTTTGTATTTCGAGCTGAGTAACTCAAACGGAATTCATGCAATCTATTTTTAAGGGGTTATATATGAGGATACAACACTGATTTATGACTTAAATTAACCGGACAGAACGTGTGCAGGTAATATCTAAATCATTTAAAAAAAATTTCGGCGTAATTTGATCACTATTTGTTTACTTGAAAAAAACCTCTATTTCCTTAATTTAAAAGTCACTGATTGTTTTTGCTTTGATGTAACGGGAAAAGTCTTAAAACTTCTAAGGAACACTTCACTTCTTTCAAAATTGATTTAAGCATTTTTGAAAAAAAACAGTACTATTTTTATCACACTTATCCTTAATATCGGTCACGTGATCATTTTGGGCTATGGTGTAATGAGAAAAAAGTCTTAGAATTTTTTTCTGATCCGCTCAAGCTTTTTGATGATTTAAATTTTTTTGCCAAAAATAAGTAAGTGTCAATACAGAATAAATTTTCGAAAAAAAACGCACAAACGTCAATTATCCAATATAGTTGATTCTTTCACTTTGAAAATTTGATTTTTTTTACATGATTAAGGGTCCTCAATTGCGATTAAAGGCGCATATTGCACACGCGATGGTGCAAAAGACACTACGGGAGTTAAAGAGCATTCACTCACAACTAGTCAGAAAAACCCACAACCCCCTTCAAAGGTATGATGAAAACTGAAATTAGCTCTAATTGGACCATTAAATTTATTGAGAGAATAATCTGATTATTATAATCAACCGTTAACCAGCTTTTCTGTTAAAATATTTAATTAACTGACTTTGGTTCTTATTAGATGTGGAAAATGGCTGTTTCCAAAAAAACGTTGATAAAAATTGACAAGCATTTGACGCACTTCAATAATATTTTAATAGAATAAATATACATTCAAAATCACACATTTAAAAACTGCTGTTTGCAGCAATTTTCAAAATTTCGTTATGTCCAGTGAAAGTCCAAATAATTATTCAAACTTAGCCCATTCTCAGTAGTGAATTATAAATGGCATTACCACGTTAGAACGGGTGCATCTCTACTAGAGATTCTCAGCTTTTGAAATGACGTTAAATTTTTGAGATATCTGAAGTTTAAATTCTGAACTCAAAAACGCGTCTCAATCCGTGGGTATTTTTCGGTACTTTGCTCTCACTGGCAAATAAAGTTCAACAGAGATGTTTACACCGCACAAAGCACATCACGATTGACCTCGTACATATTTTTGATTCGTTGTAATTTATGAAAATACAAAATAATTTTTGATCGAAATTTGGTTCCGGGTCTTTTTTCCTGTATTTCTAGTTTTGGCTTGTTTAGAAGCTTGGGTTTATGAATACGCATCAGATCACGTGATGTGATTCACGTTAGAATAATAGGCAATCCGAAAATTTTGAATTTTTAAATAATATTGTCAATGTTTTTTACTGCTACTAGAAGTCTGCTAGCTCTTTTTATTTTTTAATCATCTGCCGATTTTTGGAATGTTTTATCTCTATTTTATAATGGACACGGTGTCCAGGACACCCTGATAACAACAAGGACACGGTATTAAGGACACGGTATACAAGGACACGGTATTAACAACATGGACACGGTATCCAGGACACCCTATTAACAACAAGGTTAAAATGTAAAAAAGGCATATTATTTCAAAATGCAAAAATTAAACATGCAACAAATTTTTACTGTGTAAAAATAGACGGAAAGATCAAACTAGCATGGTTCTACCAGACTGCTTGTATAGTTTAAAATACTACTACTGTAGTAATGATATGAATATTTTGTACTTTAACCTGTTTACATTTTACCCTCGACCCGTCAAAACTAGGGCAACATTAACATGATGCTTAGTAAAGTATCATACAGCGGGGTCTATGTTAACTTTTGATGAAGTCAGAATTGAGGGCTAAGCTGAGTTCTTCAAAAAATACTTGTTTTAACTTAGTCTATATATCCTTTTTGGAACGGAACTCCATCTCAAAAACGCTTACTATCTCTACAGCGCGTTTCAAACCCCACTGATGTTGTCTAAGTGATTGTTTTAGTGATTGCTTGAGTAATTACACACCGATAAAATTCAGCGGTTCCATTATCAAGACCCTTGCTTATAATCATATTCAATATAATCACTTAGACAACATTAATGGGATTCGAACACGCGCTATAGAGATAGTAAGCGTTTTTGAGATGGAGTCCCGTTCCGAAAAGGATATGACGCCGATAGGCATCACTGACACCAATAGGCAACCGTTATGGCCTCGCACGTATCAAAGATAAAACGCACACTAGAATGCTTGGTGACACTCAGAAAATATATGTGTTGTGTCTGTTTTGTCTGATTATTCGAAGCTTGAAATCTTGCTAGAAAGTTTTTATAAATTATTTTTTCTCGATAGTTTGGGAAATTTTAACTGGCCCAGCGTTTCCATCGAGTTGACTCAGTATTACAAATATGAATTCTTGCAGTTTTTGGTACATTTATTATGATGTTAACTAATCTCCCAAATTGCAGATTGCACTCATTGGTTATACAATAATAATCGGATGGTTATGTTTGTTTCCAAAATGTTCATGAGATCCAGAAAAATCTTATTTAATACCATTGTACTGCAATAATAAGTGTGCTGCAAGGTCTCGAGAAAAGTTACGTACATTTTAACGTAACTATCCGTTCTGTGCTGACAGGGCACATCGTGAAGTATTCCCGTAATTTTTTACCCCTAATTAGTATTAAAAATTTAAAATTACTATCAGTACACATAAAATTGTTTAAATAAATTTGTTTTAGCGCTTTTCCAGCAATTTGAACAGGTTAGAAAGGTCTTTGAACACGTGACAAGATTTGAGACGAACCCGGATATAAAATAAGAAATCAAGCAAAAATCTATAGAATCGCATATTTTCACAAATAAACGGTCGTTCCTGAAATCGTTTGGCGATCATGGTGATACTAATTTTTAGGTACTTTAATTAATGAAAAAGGGAAGAAAAAAAATTGACCAATCAGCGATTTCAAAAATTTCTAACATTTTCGATCGTCAATCGATTTTTTTCCCCCACATTAGTTAAAATCCCCGAGATTTCAGCCAAATCGGAGCAACATTAGGGGTCGTCTACGATTACGAAAATGTTGAACACAGTGTGTCGCGACATGTCGGTTGAGGGCCCTCAATCCATATTATTCATAAATTCAAAATATAATATTTACACATAATATAAGATTTATAAGGAACAGAATTTCGAGGTTAGTTTTGTGACACAAATTAGATTAATTTGACAATGTCGCGGTTTTATGTACTTTGAAGGTGATTAAATCGATGATCTTATGAAAAATTAGCAAACTAAATTTTTTGAAATAAATTTTTAATTCAAAAAATTTGTTTAAATTAATTGTTTAAGTAAGAATTTTTAGGTAATTAATATATAATTTCATATTTTTTGAGAATGAGCAATTAAACTTGTTAATTTCGTGAAATTGTGCTTTAACGATGCAACAAATTAATTTGAATAATTTTTGTAAGAATTTTGTCGCTTTAATTATAATTATATAATGATACTTAATCTATAATTTCCCGAATTAATTATGTTGAAATTAATTGACAAGTGCGTATATACGCTACTCAATATATACTCGCGGTTACTTTCGCAATAGCAAGAACAACTGCAGAATCATGTATATAAACACAAGATGTTTATCGAAGCACATGTGGTCGCGGTTGTCGTATCCTGGCAGTTTCAAGATTTTTTAAGAATACAAGTGGTTTATAGAAAAATATTCGATGCACAAAACGAAATCTCAAAGCCAATCTTAGTCTCCGATTGTGTGTGGTACATTCGCAGAGGGCTGCCGATAACATTATATAAGATGAAGAAATGTGATATCAGGAGTCATCTCGCGATGTATTTATTCAAAACAATATAGGTCATCGAGTTTCGAATATAAGAATTTCAAAATAATCAAAACAAATGGGTATGTAATGTATTTAAAAGCTAGTCCTGGTAGAGAATTTTTGTTACTGGTCATTTTAGAGACGTAGGAGTTTTTCTTTTTTTGAAAATATTTTTCAAAAAAAATTGATTTTAAGGTCCAATTTGTTTCAGATTTTACAGGTATTGTGATCCGAGTTCTAGCCGAAGCCGTATGTAGTGCTTAGGACTGGCTGATTTTGTGTGGCCAGTGAACATTGGTTTTCGGCTACCCGTTTCTTGAATTGGACGGTCGGACGACATATTTGACCTCTTCATGACCGGGTCAAAGTCAAGGTGCAATCTCAGTTCATCGTAATAGATTGTAAGAGACCCAAAGACATGGAAGGGTCCGACTGTTCTCTAACTGCACGTATTAGGTACTGTGGGTCATAATAATAGTACTGAGAGGCTTCGACTGAGACAAAAAACTGGATCAACCGAGCCGTGTTTTGCAGTGCTTTTGTGCTCTTCTAGCGCCTTTCAGCCTCACATATT
The DNA here is from genome assembly GCA_004367855.1 of Oikopleura vanhoeffeni. Taxonomy (NCBI): domain Eukaryota; kingdom Metazoa; phylum Chordata; class Appendicularia; order Copelata; family Oikopleuridae; genus Oikopleura; species Oikopleura vanhoeffeni. The sequence continues at coordinate 95,259 of SCLH01000428.1, read as the reverse complement.
TTTGACCCAAGTCTTAATACGTCATTAGAAAAGGTCGACATTCCGATTCTGTTTGGGGTGCGTTTGTGAAAAGGCGTTTCCAGTCATACGATGAACTTCGAGATTGACTCGAAAACTTTGAACCGGTCATATAGAGTAAATGCTATGGTGGATCTCCGACCTTAGATAAAAAACGGGGCTAGCCGAAGAACGCCTTAATTTTCGACGCGCCAAAGAATCAGAGCTTCTACGCACTCATCAGACGCTTCGCTAGACTGGATCACATTTACCTGTTCTAACATCACTCGCAAAATTGACCTTAAAAATACGGATTTTTTATTTTGAAAAATTTTTCAGAAAGAAAACTCCTAGACGTCCTTTGAAAGGATGGACACCAAAAAAATTGCTATCTACCAGATAGGATTAAACATCAATACCCATTTTGAGTTTTGAAATTTCTTATTTCAAATCGTCAATACTCAACTAAACATTACACATGTTCAAATATTTAAAATCGATTTATATCCATTTAAATATCCAACCGAAGTCTTTCCTGATTTCCTATATGGATAACAGATAATCAGAGGACAGATCCTGAATATTTGAATGATACAAACAACGCGGGATACTAGCACCAAATCAAAACCCTGGATTGAAGAATAGGAGATTTCATCGGTCAGATTTGTAAGGAATAAACCAATCAAATGCTCAGATTATGTAATCAAATATTCAGGATATGTCCCCGGAGGGTCTGTGATCCATACTGTATGGACCATACAGTAGTTAACATTCGAATACTACATCTTTCATATAACAATTTACCACATTTAAAAACATAAACTACAACACACAAGAGCAGGAAAGATACCAGTATTATGTGATATATCGAAAATAATATCGCTCTGGGCAGAAAACTTTTTCTAACATCTTTAACCCCGAAAATGAACAATCATTATTTGAAACATGTTTTTTAGAGACCATAAAATTGAAAACTTTCAAGCAATTTTGGTGATATTTTCATTCAATGAGAGGTCAAGTATCAACCACTTTCACTTCTACTCTTCAATAAAAATATTAGCCACCTATTCAGTGAACTATAAAAATGAGTTTTCATCAAGTTTCTGATTAAACATTGCCTCAGATAACCAGAACATTTCACTTTGGGAGTCCATACGTTTTGTCTGTTTTATGACTGAAAAATTTAAACATTTTTTTGCCAACACAAAATAACTTTGTCAACTTTATATTACAAATCTGTGAAGTCCTGAAATTTTCTCTTTTTTTTTTTGCAAAAAAATGAACGTTGCTAACGAGTAGTTTAAATAAAATATATTCTTTTTCCAACCTAAGTCGATCTTGAAAATGAAGGCTATCTCTATAGCGCGTGTTCAAATCCCACTCATGTTGTCTTAGTGACTGTATTTGGTATGATAATAGGCAAAGGTGCTTGATATTGGGAGCGCCAAAGTTGCTTCACTCAGGCAATTACTAACAAAATAACTTAAACAACATCAGTGGGATTCGAACACGCGCTATAGAAATAAGTTATAACCCTCATTTTCAAGATCAACTTAGGTTGGAAAAAGGATATCGAATTTAATGGCTGAAATTAAAATTAATCGTCAATGTTCAAGCGTCATTCGTTGCTGCCAATATACACTCAGTAAATCCGCTAAATCAAAAATTACATTGAATCTGATTCGTTTTAAATGTTTAGTTGACTCATTACTAATGCGTCATTAATACAGGGTGAGTTTATGTATTTTTCAGCTTTTGCGGGGCCAATTGGAGATAAAAGTCAAGTTATTTTAAAAACGGAATGACATAAAAGTAAAACCAAGAATAAGCAAGTCAATGTGTATCTATTACGACATTACATACTAGTATATATTTTAGACAGTGCTTATGCCTTCAAATTTCACAAATTAACATTTTCTGACGTTAATACAACAATACAATCAACGTCAGAAAATGTGAATTATGATATATAATTTCATTGTAACGTTAAAGGCATAAGCACCGTCTAAAATATTTTAGTAATTTCGTTATAAAAACATGATGACTTGCTGATTTCAATTTTTGATCTCAATTTGTTCTCGAGTTATTAACCTCTGTGAACATATATCGGCTCAAGTGAACTAAAACCCTCCAAAATGGCAAAAAACATAATCCTAGAATTTTGTCCTTCTAATAAATTTTAAAAAATTTGCGGTTCCAAAAAAATAAATGATTTTTTTTGGATATTTCGTTCCAATATTATGGGGAGTTGATTTTTAGGATTTTTCGCCTATGTTTTACTTCCCAAAAAATTATTTTGGAAGTAGACATAAAACAAAAATGTGAGATTAGCCAGTTTTTAGGAAAGTGTTTTGTGCATGTATAACACTAAGATTGAAAATTTATTGGTATATATTTTTTTTGGAAGTGAAATTTCAAAATCTCTATCTGAAATTTTTCATGAGAAATTTTATTTACCAAGGTATTACAAAAATTAATAAAGCAATCAATAATTGACCACATAGTTACTTGATTACTATATTTAACTGAAACTAATAGTAGAAGTGTGATAATATGCTTTTATTGGGGAAATAACTGTTTTTAATAATTAACGGTGATTTTTTCAACAAAATTTTGGACTTAATTAATTAATTTACGTATTAAAAAAAACAAGTTTTGATTAATAATAAATACATATAATCAAGACATTTTGACCAAGACGTAACTCAGATCCTTGTGCGTCGATTCCTGATAAAATAAAATTTGTGAAGACAACTATGTGCTAGTATCACGTGATACAATACTAATCGAGGAAGCCGTTTTGAGCGGTAAGAAAAAGCTTGTTTTTCATTAAATAACTTAAACCTACGCATGACTCAAAACAGTTTCCAAGATGAGTATTGTATGCTGTACCTTGCCTTTCAAACTATATTTTCTAGAATTAAAAATCAAAATTCTAGAATATGAAATTTTGGATGCAAAAATATATCTTTTCAAATTCCTTATGCAGAACAAATTAAAATTCCAACTGCGTTTGGCTTTCTTTAAACAACGCCCAAAGTTGAGCCCCTTATATATATCGGCTCTGGTGCCCTGGCGGAACTTTTTTCATATGCTTACAAGAGTTAAAAAGTAAAAGTTAGGTAAAGTCTGACATTAAAAAAATCTTGTAAGTTGTTTCTATAACGAATAGTCAACCACTTTTCAATATCTACTGACCACTGTATATTGTAAAAATCAGCTGCGGTGATAACAGTTAGTTCAGCATTAATCTTGATAAAAATGGAACGTGTATAAAATAAGGTTCAATTGAATTTATAATTTTTTTAAAGGTAATTTAGACCATATTCACTAGTATGTACTAACACTACCAAAAGATCAATATCCCTTTAACACCTTTCGCTGAATCTGAGAGATGTAGGCTGAAAAGCGGTTTGGGAGCCAATCCTGACACTCCTCAGACCCCTCCTAGACACTCATGAGGCCGCTTTTCAGCCCACATCTCTCAGATTCAGCGAAAGGTGTTAAAGGGATATTACTTTAGTGAGAAAATAAAGTTATAAATTAGAAAAGTTGGAATCTGGATTTCAAACATGATAAGGCTAATGTCCGAATAGAAAATTCAATTCTGAAATATGACGTCATTTTGGTTAACCAAAAACCGTAAATGGAACGCGCCAACTAATAAATTCCGTACATTGAAAAAATAGGATAATTTCAAAATTTAGTGAAAAATATGGATCAAGGGCCCTCAGTTGACAGATCGTGATTATTTGGATGATCCAAACAACGTGGGATACTAGCACCCAATCAAAACCCTGGAATGCAGAAAAGGCCGATTTCAGGGTTCAGATTAGGGCGTAACAACAAATCAAATTCTCGGATTCCGCATTTTCAAATAGTCACGATCTGTCAACTGAGAGCCCTTAATTCATATAATGATAATATCTCTTTTGCTCTTATCTTGATTTTTATTGGTCGAAGTTTGAACTAGCACCTATAGGCTGAAAATGGCCTGAGAATTTTTGGCTCAGGGTGGAAATTTTCAAAATTTGTTATAGACAGCAAAAATAATGAATAATTATCACCACAAATTTTTCTGATACTAATTTACTGTAAACTTATAAAATCTGAATAGTCCATTTACGTTATGTCAGGATCTGGGGTTAATATTTTTATAGAACTTAAATCAAGTAACTTGATTCAAGTTATTTTGCCAAGCGGCATTTTCTAGAAATTTACTTCCACTCAAATTTTCATCTTGTCATACCTACTAGTATGTGAAAAATATTTGTAAAATTTATGGTTGATACATCCGGTTTGACCAAAACCACTCAAATTTTCTATTAACAGTTAAGATTAGATATCGTGCAATTATTTTTTTCTGGTGAGCTAATTCTCTTTAATTCATTAAAATAATATTTTCAAAAGTGAATTAAATAATCATTATGTTGCCTTGCTGGTGAATTATGGGAATATTTTGCCGCCACAATCGGGTTAGGAATGAACACTGAAGTTAAGCAAACCTTCATTCTGATTTACAGTTACAGTGCACGATTGTTGTTTATAATAGACAGTTTCATTAGCTTTATTTTGGCCAAAACTACTTTTACAATGCACGGCGTATGACATCACAAATTAATAAACTTTAAACTGGGTCAAATGAAAGTTCATTTTATAATGCAACTTCCGAAACATTATTTTGTACTTCAAACATTTCGAATAAAAGATGGCTTCTTAATAAAATACAACTAATTTAGAAAAAACGACATATGGATTTATGGCCATGGGATGACAGATAGTGATTATTTGAATGGTGTGAAGTGCAAGAGTATGATTGGGTGGCCACCCAAATTGAGACAATTTAATTGGCTTATTATGAAATTCAAGGTTTTATTGCTAAGAAGTATCTCGCGTTGTTTGTATGTTTCAAATAGTCCCGATCTTTCAGTCGAGGGCTCTTAATTTATATTTCAAAAACAGGAAATGTGTTTTGAAACGTTTTTTTGTGAAAGATGGAAAAGTAGTTTGTTAAAATGAAAACTAAAGCTCAGTTATGAAATAAATGTTATGAATTAAATAAATCAATAGGCAATCACCCTTCGACTAGAAAAAAGATGCAGTTTATAGTTTCCTGCTGTGTATAATTATTATATATATACATAGATTATTCTGTTGTTTTTTGAGACATATAATATTATAATGTGTCTAGATACAAACAGCCACAGGAATCATTACTAGCCACAAAAAAACTAGTTCGAAAAATGAGAAAACTGTCTACCCCTGATTCTCACCATTAACACCATCTTCAGAACGTATATAAAATCTTTACATTGACTCATACAACTTTGAACTAAAGCTAACCTAATCCTGAAACTCCTAATTGCCATTATCACTCTCCAATGGAATGCTCCAAAGCTATATAGGTCATAACAGTACACTAAATCATTGTGCGAGTGCGTGAACATCAAACAGAGAAAAGTCGTATAAACGTGCTCATGTTGAGTCATATTTCGATCTTGCAATCGCCTATCAGTCCAAAATGTTTTAACAAAGCCGAATATGCCGAAATTCCGAAAAACAACTGCTCTCGAAAGCAAAAGTAGGCCTCTCAATGATATACAACACCTCTCAATCACAACTATTGACATCTCCAACTTCAAAATTTGCAGCAGAAGACTTTCGTTCTCTAATCATCGATGGACCGAAGGCTTTCTTTATAAGAATGACAGCACAACCTTAATAACACGACACAACAACTATCAGTTCTTCGAACTATTTCTTGAAAATGGCATGCAAAACTCTTTTGGAATTACTATTTTCTCCCATGCCCAAACTTTATCACTTTTATAAAGCTGTTCTTTTGACTCGCAGTTCAAAAAAATTATTTGGGTTGAAATCTGTGCGTCGCTTCTTTTTAAAAATAAGTGGTTGAAATGAATAAATCGAAAATCCAGATTACCAATTAGTAGTAAAAAGGTATAAAAAATAATAATTGATAATATTAATTATATAATCCTTTATGAAAATTTAATGATAAAAACACCTTTTAAAGCGAGGTAGGATTGAGATGAGATGCTACTTCACGGTGCGAAAAGTATCCGATCCGATCACATACCGATCAAGATCGGTACAGTATTGTGTATCCGGATGTGATCGGTTCGGATCTGCTCCGAAGCACATTTCAAAATTTAAAAAAATCGGATCGGTATCGGAACCGTTTTGAAAAAAACGTGATCGGATCGGTTTGCTCGAGAGCTGCTCCGGTGTTTTCCGAGACAGAATATTTTAGCTCGGAGCCATCTTCTGGTTTGAGGGCTCCGAAATATAGTAGCAATAATATATTTATTGTTTTTGTTAAGTTTTACTGTTAGGATACATCGCTTTGATACAAACGTAACTATTCATGATCCACTCTTAATAATTTATCTTTTTCAACCAAAACCGGGTTTTTTAAAAACTTTTGACTAATCAACGCATTCAAAATATAAAAATTATATTATTTTTTATCACACTTTTTTAATACTATTTAACTAAGGTTTTTCTAATATCAAAAAACTGCACCAAAAAAAATAAACTATTAAAACAAAAACATAAAGGTATTTGGAACAAAATTTTTGGTTCTCTTTTTATTTCAAAACATGGTCAGAGAGCACTTTGTGATTGTTTTGAAAAATTTCGTATTAATAAGTGAATCTCCGCATTGATGAAAAAAGAACACTGAGTTATAAAGGGAAAATAAATGTGCGACAAAATTCGCTGAGGTGATCTACACGACTATTCGGTACACATCTGACATGTAAATTCATGTGAGTTTCGAATGTGTGAACTTTTAAATCCAGGGGAGTAGATAGATGTTTCATTACAATAATTGAGAACCGCAAAATAGGGTCAAAATACTGTTGTTTGAAGATTCCTGAGAAAAATCTAAAATATTTTATCCAAAATACTTTCCTAGGTCAACCTGTCCACGTTCTGTCCGGTAAATTAAAGTTATAAATCAGGCTTTAAACCGTTGAAACATCAGAAAGGAGATACATTTCAGAGAACTTTTATGCGTTGTAAAGCTCGTTTCTGAATGACGAGCAATCCATCACATCTAATTTTCTTCGACGCAAAGATTTTTGTTCAAATATATCAAAGGGAAATTATATTTGGTCGAACAAGTTGTACTTATTTGTCATTGAAAACCCCGATTTTCCAATTTTCTTAGCGATAACATCCCCTTAATAATTCAACAACAAATATTTTGGTAATTTAAATTATTGAATTCACTGAAATTTTGCGGAGTAATGAAAAAGGAGTTCACATCACTTTATCATTTCCACGTGTTTGCAGTATTTCGATCGGACTAGATTCTTGTCTGGATTCGAGTGTAGATCCAATACGAAACCTCAATTTTATTCTCATCTAGTTGGTAATGTTTATTCGGCTTTTTCGACGAGACCCCTGATCTGGACTGAATAAAAATATGTGGAAATAATTTTACATGAAGTAACCCCCGATTCATTTTGATAGATCAGTCACGATTTCATATCATATATTACTAAAAATAGTCAAGTATCGTTGCTCAAAAGCTTTGTAGTCTGTCTGAATAATGAATGTCCCTTCAATTTCTTGGCATAATCCACATGGTATAAAAACGTTGATAAATATTATTTTACTTCCAATGATTTCCTAAATTCAATGAATGGCTGTTTGATATTTCGGCTTGGAAGGAATTGGTGTCGACATTGATGTTCAATGATAGATGGTATTAACTTGAAATCTGAGTCATCAAAAAAAGAGATAAACGAACAACCGACGTCCACCAATGACCACCAACTTTTTAAAAATATTGAAAAACACGCGCAAAAGACAAAATTCGTTATTATTGCTAATATTTGCGAGCTATTTTCAAACTGAACAACAGGCTGAAGGCAAATTAACCGAGCTCATTGGTTCGTTAGAAACTAAGCTCAGAGAAACATTAATTTCTCAACCGATTTTTAAATCATTGTTACTCACTGCATTGTAAATTATAATTGTGAATCAAGAAAGGTCGTTTACTAAAATTTTTAAGCACATTCTGGACTAGATTGTACGAGCAACAAAGAGCAATTTTTGAATGGCACCTTGATTTTCAAGAAAATAATGTATTGATATTTTGATTTGAAATTTAAAATTCATAACACAGGGTTTGTGCAATTGCGGCCATTTGATTGTGTTCGGAGGGCCATTTGAAAGAACGCCAGAAGTTATCCAAATACAAATGAAATATAAGTTTATGAAAAGAAAAAAGTCAATAAAGTTATTTATAAAACCTACAGAACTTAAGGACTTTAAGTAGATCTTCAGAACTGCTTAGTTTTATATACTTCATGAGAAATTAATTGTTTTCTATTAAATTCAAATTTCCGATTTATGTTTTACGATACGAAAATTCAAAGAATAATCAATATTTGAGCCCGTGCATGAAACAGACACTTTTAAAAAGTCCGAAACGCAACTCTGAGAATCCGATTTTTTTCGCGACTATAAACTCCATCAGAAAAACTTCGGATCAACCAACGACCCTGAACGCCTTACAGTTAGGATGGCTTAATTGTTAACTTCGAAAAGTTAGCTTTGTTTAAATTATTACAAACATTCGACATCCATTGGACTGAAATATTTTTATCGATTCAAATAACTTGAAAAATAATTATATGCAAGTACAGCGATTTTCTAATACGAAAGCCAATCTACAAAATAATTGGTCTGAACCTAATTACTGGTTAATTCGGAAAAAAATTCGGTAATACTAAACCTTGCCTACTGAGGGCTACTTCATTCATTATTTAACCGATGAAAAACACTGTGTTAATGATTACTACAAAACGTCCCTTCATCAATCCGGCCAGTAATCATGTGGCCGTCTAAAGAACGATGTCAATGAATAAGGGCAACCTTCTAAAGATGTCCGACATTGTAAGTTTAATAACTTGCCAAATACTGTAATTAGGAAATAATGTGTATATATCAAAACACTTTAGATGATTATTATCAATTATTTTCTACGCACACCGCAAAAGGAAGTTAATGTACTACCTCACTTACTGCATATGATCACAGTTTGTTTCACGCGATTGTTCTGGCAAGGATTACATTGAATATATTTCATACAAAATGCCGACCTAGAAAAGTTACGAAATGTATGTATGTTTTGGAAAAGCAAAATCAGGTTACTCAAATAAAAACATTGAATATAATTCAAATTTTTCGGTCCACAACCCTGAATGTAGGTTTTGCTCCTAACCAAAATAAGTGAATAGATCAACAAGTTTGTCTAGTTTCATTAATGCCAACGTTATGTGCAGCTCAAATCTTTTGGAAAGCACACGAAAAAACTCAAGAAACAAAAACCAATTTTTTCAAATTTTTTATGAAATTCACATTCAAATCCCACTTTGAGTAATAAAAAACGCCTTTTGAAAATTTTTCAATCCGTTATAAGAGTTTGAGGCGAAATTTGAACAAAAAAGATCGTCAGAAGTTAAATGTTTTAACACCTTGCTGGCAAAAAATTGAGTAAATTTGAATATTATCCTATGGAGAAATATATGCCGATGACTCAACCAGGCCAAAAACGTGTTACGCATATTCGCAGAAAAATATAGCACTACCATGATGACTCATCGTCAAAAAAAGCTTAACGAAGCTTAATACTAATTATGATACCCTCTTACAACACGCTTGAATGGTAGCCATGAGAATTGTGATATGGTCGTAGTAGCTGTTGTGAATCCTTTTCTCAAAGTGTGGGGGCGATATGAGTGGGGGAAGTGGCTTTTCTATTTTTGTTTTGTTTCTTTGACGAGAGGCTAGCACTCGATCTCGTGATAAGTGAAGTAAATCAACAGGACAGCAGCAATCAAACGACAACGCCCCTGGCGCAAGACAAATAATTCGAACAAAATGTTAATCGGTTCTCTCTCTTTGTATAACTTCTAATATTTCAGTCACAGTTTTTTTTTCATAAAGACAAAACAAATAATCCCATTTTACTATAATACCACACAGTTGTAATATAAATCAAAGCTGATAATTGGGGGAATAATTTAAACCACAAAAAACGGAAAATATAAAATTATTTTATCGAGAAACCCTAAAATGATTTTAATTAACTAAAAAGCTATTAATCAATAACAAAAGTTACGGGTGTGGGACAAAAAACGGCATTTCTCAGACACTTTTTGATGGCATAAGTTAATAGAGAATGTCATAGTTGACTTAAACTCCCAGGATCTTTTCCTAAATACAAGTAGTTAGATAAAAAATTCAAAAAAATAGAGATCACTCTTTTTCACAGAAACCAGATACACTTTTGATGGCCCTATTTGTAGATAATTTGTACGGAGTTCTAACTCGCAGGATTTTCTGAATTATTGGAAAGTTCTGAATAAAGGCAGGTTTCCGAAAAATTATAGCTCGTCAGCGTGTCCGAGGTAGTGCAAATTTCAGGGAAAAAAAAATTTCAGATTATACTGATCTAATACGGTGACAATTTCGGCTGATTTACGAATTAGGTGATTTTTATGCAACAATTTTGAGATTTTCGAGGGGTAGTGTCGTATTGGGTACCTTCAAAGCACGCCTCAGAATATCAGGGAGTTGGAAAAATCTGAGGATCAAATCGAGGATTTCAATACTCATGACACTGCAGTGTCATGAGTTTGTGATTCAAATATATATTAATCATATATAAAAGAAGACATACTAATTTATTTTACACGTTCGATTTATATCATCTCTAAGATTAAGTACTATTGAGCTGCAGATGTAAAATATCAAAAATGCACAATACAAATTACGAAAAAAATAAAATTTAATATCAACTATATTCCACAATTTTTGAAGCGAACCTGTTTCCGAAATTTTATTGCCTAATCATTGACCAAAGCTTTTTCTTTAAAAATTAAAACAGAAAACCGGAGGTCACCAATAAATCGTTCTTTACTAGAAATTTTTCTCAAAAGTACTTAAGAATAAATATATGGATTACGCCCCAGAGTACAAATCCAAAAATATTGAATGATACAAACAACGCAAGATATTAGCACCCAATCAAACCCTTGATGCGGAATAGGCCGATTTCATTGGTCAGATAAAGAAAGGATCAAAACCAATCAAGTGCTCAGATTATCGAATTTTTTCAAATATTAGGATTTGTACTCTGACGGCGGTGATCATATGTTTATATAAGTTTTTTTTGCTTTTTTTCGCTTTGAAGAATTATACAAAGTTTCAAAAATCGTTAATTTTGGTAATTTCTTCTTCTAGCGCAAAATCCTGCGACTGCTTTACAATTTCTAATATGTTAAGAATATAGTTCAAACAAATTCTTTATTAATACAAGTTTGATAGTAAAAAAAGAAGTCCGAAAAATTAAACCCAAAATTCTGTTTGTAAATAAAAATTTTAAAACGTTCAATGTTTATTTTTATTGCTCTCTAGCGCCAAGAGTTTTATCAATCATTATTTATTTAACACTTATTATAAGCTTCAACAATTCACATTGTTGAAAAAGCAGAAATTACTATCGAAAATATTTATAGGAGCCGCTAGATGAGCGAAATAGGTTCAGAGCAGTAGATTTTGGGAAACTGAATCGTTAAAAATTATATTTTGGGTGTCGACATCGTCAAATTTTTATGCTGCAAAAATTAAGCTATACATCTCGTCGTGAAAGTTTTTCGCTGATCACCAATAGTGATTAATTTAAAAAATTCGCAAAGCTTCAAGCTCAAATTTGATTGACGAAATTTCAACATCAAAATCAAGATTCAAAATGTTTATAACACCAGTTTTTCCTCGTGGATTTCAAATATCTACATATCAATTAATTCTTTCATCAAGTTTTTGTATTTTTTCCCGTTTTGAAAATTGTCAAAATACACAAAAATCGGCTATTTTTGAATTTTGTTGGTCGTGCAAATTAAAATTATTACTTCATCAACTTTTTTATAGATTTATAATAGATATGCAACAACCTCGCAATAAATAAAGGTCATATAGAAAATAGTATAATATATAAGTGGACGATTTTTAATTTTCAAAGAAACAAAAATTTTAAGATTTTTCTACATTGAGGCAAACGCGCCAAAAGGATCAGAATCCATAAATGGTTATTAATCTGAAAATTTGAGCCCAGAATAAGTTCAAAAGGCAAGGCGATAGAAAGAAGGTTTTTTGTTTCTAACGAACTTTGAAAAAAAAATGGAGTCCAAAAATCGGCGGATGCCGATTAACGGTGATTTTCTGTTATTAATTAAAATTTGTTGTGAATGACGTAATGGCCGACAAGAAGGGAGTTTTAATGTTTTAAATTCGTGGAATCAATGATCCTTAAATTGGCCGATGGCCGTAAAAGGGAATTTGTATGTTTTTAGTTCAAATTTGTTAAACAATGAGCCTGAATTGGCTGAAAGGCCGGATAAAAGGAAGTTTTTATGTTTTTAATTAAAATTTGTAATAGATTATTGTTCTTATTTAAATTTGTTGAAAAATAAAGACCCTAATCGACCGAAAGGTCAATAAAAAAAAGTTTGGATGGCGTTTTTATTTTTTGAAAATAATGAGCTTCAAAATACAGCCAAAGGCCGATAAAAAGGAGGTGATATTTTAAAAGAAATAAGCCTCGAACCTCCGCCGAAGGCCAATAGGAAGCGGAGTTTATGTTTTTTAGTTTTAAATTTGGGTTGAAAAAATGAGCCCAAATTGAACAGCCGATTAGAAGGGAGTTTTATGTTCGAAAAATAAAATTATTTGTAAACTTTCAACGCTTTCAAATCGTCTTTCGGCGGTTAAGGCTCACTTTTATAAAAATTTAACATTGTAAAAATAAAAACTCCTTCTATCGCCTTTTGATTTGGCGGCTCATTTTTCAACAAATTCAATCAAACAACAACTCCCTTCTATCGGCCTTCGACCGATCCAACGCTCATGTTTCACAAAAAATTAAAATAAAAAATATACAAATCCTTTTTATCTACTTTGGCATACTTTGAAGCTAATTTTTTCAAAAAAAATTCAAATAAAACATCCCAACTCTCTTTTTTAATTTGGCTTCGGACCGATTTGGGTCTCATTTTCAAACAAATTTAAAACTAAAACATAACAATCCCTTTTATCGGCATCTTTTGGCCGATTTGAAACGCTAATTTTTAACAATTTTAATTAAAAACGAAAATCGCCGTTTAATCGGCCTCCAGCCAATTGAGATCCATTCCTTTACAAATTTCGATTTATAAACATAACCTTCCTTTTTAACGCGGCCTTTCTAACTCTTCTGGTCTAAATTTTCCGATTTAAATAGGATCCTTTTATACGATCACTTTTTTGCGCTTTGCTAAATGTAGGAATCTTAAAATTTTTCTCTTGAAATTAAAATTCGTACAACTATTATATACATTATTTCTCTATATGACCTTTGATTATGCAGTTTTTGCATATCTATTTATTAAAATAATTAAAAAATTATGAAGGAGTGATAATTAATAAGATACCACCGAAAAACTTAAAAATAGCCGATTTTTGTGATTTATGACAATTTAAACGCGAAAAAGAAAACTTGATGAAGCATTAATTGATATGCTATTGAATAACCAATCAAAAATCGCGCTCGAACTTTCGAAATTAAATAAATAAATATTGGTGATAGCGCAACATTTCACGTGAGATGGGTCTTAATTTTTGCAGCATAAAATTTGACGACGTGAACACCCAAATGTAATTTTAACGATTCAGTTTTCCAAATCTACTTGCTCTGAAACCCTATTTTGCTCTCTAGCGGCTCCTAAGTAATTTCGATAGTTATTTTGTATTTTAAACAGTGAAATTGTTCAAGCTTTAAAAATCAATAATAAATAAATAAATTATTGATCCAACTCTTGGCGCTAGAGAGCAAATAAAATGAAAACATTTAAAATTTTCAAATAATTTTATTTTCAAACAGATTTTTATTTTTTGGACCTCCTTTTTTGTACTATAAACTTGATCTGTAATAGATTTGTTTGGAACTTTATTTTCAACATATAAGAAATGTTAGCAGTCGCAATATTTTGCGCCAGAGGAAGAAATTACCAAAATTAACGATTTTTGCACTTCTTTATCATTTTCCAAGGTGGAAAAAGGGCAAACTTAATAAGAACATATATTGAATTATATATATTCGAAAATCAACAACATACACTGAGTGTCATCGGGATCAGTTGCCAAATCTTCGATTTCTGCTTGTTAAAATAATCGACTTATCAAAATTCAGCTTAAGGGGGACCTTAAGGGGTGTCGTAATTTTTTTGAGGTTTTTATATAATTTAATTTATGATATATTCAATCGGTCCGACTAAAAGTTGACCCAACGAAATCTCATAGTGAAAATATTTTTACAAAGACAATCTGAACAAAAAATCTAGAATTTTCAAAATTCAAATATTTTTTACTTTAACCCCCTAAACGGCATTCTAACCAATGAATGAACATTATTATTGCAAATACCCGCCTAAAACAATGCGTGACAATTAAAAATCACCATCAAAAATGTCTTAACTGCGAATTCTAGAAATTTCGATTATTTTTTAAAGCAAAATGTTAAAACCTGGTTTATGATTTGACGCTGATGCGTTCAAAATTTCGATTAGCTGTTAGCAGATTGTTTGATCCCATGGGATCTCACGACCTTTTTTTAAAACCTTTTCATTTCGGTTACTATAGACATAAGTTATAGTCAAGTTCTAGAATTCCAGAAAAATTTAAAATCCGAGCCAAAAATATTGACGACACTATATTACCCACTTAGTACTAAAAAGACGGTCTAATTCTGAACATCCCCTCCAGGAGAAGTAATCACTCCCTTGAAGACGAAAATTGTAAAAATCTTTTTATATCGGGTTCAACGAGTGATTCTAGAAATACAAGAGCGAAATTTTAAAAAAAAGGCAAACATATTTACTACTCATCCCGTTCTCTGTTTAAATTTCAGATGTTTTGTATGCTGGGGCAAAATAAAAGTATAAATTTGAAAAAACGCTGGTGTTCTAGAATTTGAACCGCAGCACTGGTGGGTGTGATGTAACAATTTTGAGGTTTGAGATGTTAATCGTCAGAACGAAGGAATGGATATAACAAACAGTATCCTCCGATTTTCACAAACTGCCCTATAATATTCTGAGGCGTGATTGAAAGGTACCAATTAACCCCACCACCCCTTACCCACGATACTCATTTTGTAATCTATTACCAGCTCGACTTCTGGAGCGCTACATTTATATAGTTGCCAATTATGGATAACTTCATATTTAAAATGTTAGCTTTTTCACAATTCCTGATTTCTTGGTGCTAAAACAATGATTCTCTATCTGTTTTACTTCTTGAGATAAAGCAACATTTGTCGCGTCCGAAATTCGCACATAAAAAGTTAGATGAGTTTTTGACAAGTTTGAGACAATCTTCTGAAAAAAAAAATAAACGTCTTTCACGCAGATATATTTTGATTAATTTTTGCGTCCAAAATCAGGATTTTATTCATAGATTCGAAAAAATTTTTTATTTTTGAATTTTCTCACTCAAAATATTTTCATTTTTTCTCTTAAAATCAATTTCCAAACCTTCCGGAAATAAAAAAAATTTAGTGTTTTTATAAGATAGCAAAATCATTAATAAGCTTTTTCTTTGACAAACAACTGAAAATTGATAACTTTTGCTAGTGGTTTGACCTCAAATAATTAGTAACATCGAAAGTATAAAAGGAAATAAATGATACAGTTCATGTACAAAATAATTTTTTAGTTTTTTAAAGAGTCAAAACGGAAACCATTTGATAACTCTTCACTGCTGATATTTGTATCACCTGGAAGAGCACAACGATCTCGGCGGGATATTAACACATCCGCACGTAAATATCCTAAAGTGCGGCTGCTGTTAATTAATTCGGAGAATCAATCATTTTTAAATTAATAAGAAAAATGATCTCAATTTTTTTTTCTGGTTTGATTTTTTCTTCTCGCGCGATACGAATCAAAGAACTCTTGCCGCTTAATTAGCAGTCGCATAGTATTGCGATGAGTTTTTTCAGAAAATCAAAATTCCAAGGCGGGTATTTTTTTATATTGAATATGTAAAACTAAAATCATCACCGTTTTCTTTAAATTATCAAATTAACGACACTTTTACTTTTTGAAAGTGAATCGAGTAAAAAATACCTTTTCGTAAACATGAAAACGTTTTTAAATAATTTTCACGCGAAAAATTGTTTGCACTTCAAATAGTCTAGTATGTCGACCATAACAAACCAGGAAAAAAAAATATATTTTCACAGTTAGCTGGGTAATAAATTACCACCAATCTGAGTTGGTCGTTGTCTTAGAATTCTGAGCATACCTTAAGGGAGTAACTGTCGCATTTAGAGACTCCGGACATGAATTTTCTAGATTATTTTAAAATATTTTTTCTGAAAATATGGACACAATACAGTTGATAAGAGTCTTTTTCTTTTCAATTGTCATGAAAAACACGGATTTTTATCGCGATTTGAGAAATATTTTCTTTCATTTATTCAATTTTTGAACAATTTCTTTGAGAATTTGAATCGCTGTTTCCAAAAAAACGAGATACAAAATGCAATGTGGAACTAGGGGCTTTGGCGCGTATCCTTCAGGATCGTATACACCAGTTTTGAGGTTTCTGGCCGATCAAATCCAGGGAGGAGTCAGTCATTTTCCCGAGGCCACTCAAAAATAAGCCACAAAAACAGCTTTTTTGCTCATTTAAGCGCCGATGAAATTTTTTTTGAGTAAAACTGAACTTGGGTTTCTGCCCACGTTCTCTGTGGCCAATAAAAGCTTTAAAAATATTCTCTATCTTCAAAACTAGGGAGGAGTAGGCTTTTTGAAAAGAAAATAGTGCCACTTTTGAAAGGTCGTTCCTGATTGGTCGGCCAATCAGAGGCTTCCGATTTGTTCTGTGAAAGCAACGATTAATGTGTTCATTATCCTAAAACTGAAAATACATATCGTTTTCGTGCTGTTCTAGTACTTCATTGAGGCGACGGCTGAAAACCCTGTTTTTGGCCTTAAAATGCGACCAGTACTCCCTTAAATTCAAAATTTGATAAAAAAATTCTAATCGTTATCAAAGCCAAAATTTCAACGTATTATGTAACGCTCATGAAATTTTTTTTGCCTTGAAATTTGCCACGACCTCGGACAACGCCTGAGTGAGCTATAATTTTTCTGACTGCTTATTTGAGGAAAACTTCCAATTCATAAAAAATCTGCGAGTTAGAAAAACTCCGTACAAATGTTCTACAAATAGGGCAATCCAAAAAGTATTGAGATTTGTGTGAAAAAATATGAATTCTATTTTTTGAATTTTTTTTTTCTTAAAACCACTTCATCTGAGGAAAAAATTCCTGGGAGTAAAAAAACTCAGTGAAATTCTCTATATAATAGCCAACAAAAAAAATATCTCGGAATCCCAAATTTTTGTCACCCACACCTAACTTTTGCTTATTATTGAATACATTTCTTAGTTAATAAAGATTAACTTTTTGAGTTTTTCCGGGTAAACATAATCTTATATTTTTACGTTTTTTTGGTTTAAATTTAATTCTAATTAACAGCTTTGATTTTATATTCATAAACTGTGTGGTAATTATAGAAAAAATGATTATTTGTTTGTCTTATGAAAAAGAAAAACTGTAACTGAAATATTAAGTGTTCATTCTTTTTGAGATATATTAACTAATGCTTTTTTTTAGTAAAACCTAATATTTTTGTTGAGCTTTGATTTATTACATCATTTTCGAAACAAGGTTTATAAAAATAGAGAGAAACTATAAAATTGGTCATTGTTTCCTAGCGCCAGGGGGGTTGTCGTTGATTGCTACCTGTTGACTTTACTTCACTATCACGAGACGCAGCGCTAGCCTCATCGTCAAAATTACCAGAAGCCACTCACACCACTATAATGGATCACGGACTCAGAGTACACTCTAATATAACTATTGAAAAATACGAAATCTGAGCATTTGTTATTGAATCCTTTCTGATCTGACCAATGAACTCGGCCTATTCCGCAATCACGGTTTTGATTGGTGTAAATTTGCGTGTTTGTATCAATTCAATAGTTAGGATTTTGTACTCTGAGGTCCGTTGACCACTATACCCCACACTTTGAGGAAAGGAATCTTACATGAGCTACAACGACAATTGCAAATTTTTCTGAATGGCTTCGCATCTAAGCAAAGTGTGTAAGGGGATAAAAGTTATGTTAAAATTAAGGTTTCTTCAAAAATAAACCTGAAGAGAAGATAATTTTTCTTGTCTTCGCTTATGTGTTTGAAATGTATGCATGCAAAACCAAATTTGACACATGTTTTCCCGCAGATGAAAGGCTATTCTAGAAACTGTAATCTGAATAATATTCTGAAGCCCTGTTAGGCAATATTCATGAGAATAATGTTTAAATTTGGAACCGGGATACCTTAAACGATATTTACACATAAATGGTAAAGTTCTTTTCAAATTATTTTTTGCAAAATGTGTATCTTTCTGGTCACCCAATTTGAGACGAGGAATAAATGCCTATATACAGAAGATCTAAGAAGAAGAATTAAAAGTGACGGGATAACAAGAGTTAAAGTCCTCTGAATTTATTTTTTTAACTGCTAAAATTTCCCCGAGAACAGTGCAGATCCCGAACTGAATGTACGTTGTCGAAATAATGAATCACCAGACGCATTATGAGAACAAACAACATTTTTAGCAACATTACTTTAATCCTAGTCGTTTTTTTTTTTCAAATTTATTCGTAAATTTTGAATAAATCTGTTTGATAGAGTTACTTGGAATTGAGCAAAAATATTCAGAGAATTTGATGAACATAATACAAATTTGTAAAAAGCAGAGTATTTGGAAAGACTTTACAAGACTGTTTTTACTTCAATCGTACATTTCCATTGAGTTTTCAACTTTTCGTACGAAATTCTTCTCTAATTCCCACTCTAGAAGAGTCTTTGTTGAATCATTTAGCAATAATATCTGAGTATGTTTTAACAGTATGGTTTTCAAGTTTGCTAGACAGGGGATGCAGCATCCCGGATGCACAATATCGCCGAAAGGTTTTTTGAGAATGTCGGGCACTTTCCGGGATATAGAGACAGCAGTGAAGTTTACCGTTTAAAAATAAAAAAAAAAAACCGCGGGGTGAAGCCCAATCAAAATGACGTCATTAATTTGACCATTTTTTTCAATTTTATATGGACTTTAAACAGTAAGTGCGAAGCGAAGTACAATACAACCATTCAGAAGGGCACTGCTATCAGCGTGGAGGTTAATGAGGAGCTTTGATTGGCCTGTAACTTCAACAGGGCATACCATTATCATCGATAATTTTTTTTTAGTTTTTACTACCGCCTATCTTTAACTATAGAAGAAATGTGTAGGCGGAAAATATTTTTTTATTTCCAATGCAATCTAAAGTTTTGGCATTTTGTTTTCGCATTGGCTCATAGAATTGTGAAGTGTTTTTTTTGACAAAGTTGTGATATCAACACACCCCCTTTCAACTGTAACATTTTATTAGTTTATAAACGAAGTTATTTAACGCCTAAGCTATTTTATAGCAAAAGATTAGAGAAAAAAAGGCGAAACCAAAAAACATTTTTCGATAAAAAATGTATCCTCTTCCAATGATAGAAAAAGATGACGTTAAACCTTCGTGGCCTCTGAGTCCGTGGTACCAAAAGTGTAAAATTAAGTACTTTAAGTACTTAAACAAACGCAATCACAACAAAAATTCAAAAAGCTAGATTGGGGCAATTCAATTTTGAGATATATTTCATTATACCCATTTTCAAAGTAAATTATAAAAACATCCAACGCCTATGCAATTTCGGCGATATCGACTCTTACGGCGATTTAGCACTGAAAGAATTTTAGGTATAAATCGTGAGAAATTGCGTACGTTAATTTCAGGCGATATGGCAAATTTGGCGATATTGGGCCCGGCGAATATCGGACCTCTCAATCAGTTTATTTTCAAGATGGGTAGTCGAGTCTTAAAGTAATCATTATAATGGCCTGTTTTGTCCAAAATTTTGTTCAGAATATCAAGAATTATACTAACAATTACAGTTAAATTCCATTGGTCATTTTTCGCATTAATAATCTTTAATTTTAACTCAAAAATACACGCTCAAACATATTTTAAAGCCTACGGTGGCATGCTTTAGCGAGACGCAATCGAGTATGTCTTTTTATTTTACATCTCAGTGCTAACTTTATGGTCACGCCCTTTAATCGCAATTTACGATCCTTAACCGTGTGAGCACATGTGCCTATATATAGGCACGATCATCTTAAAATCCTCTAAAACGCACAAAAAGCAACCGGTAGATTGTCTCTCTAAATACATTATGAAAATTTTGGCGCAATTCCAAAAAAATAGTTTATTTTCGCAATTTGTTCAATATTACGGTTGGGGTTGATTTCGTGAGATTTTTTCTAAACTTTACTTAAAAAAAAACAAATGCGACGTCTAAGTTCAATCCCAAATTTCAATATCAATTTTTCGGAAATGTTTTGTGCATAGTTGACACTCAACAAAGATTAATTGGTAATACAGGAACTGATAATTTCTTCAGAAGTGATATTTCAAAATTTTCAAATTTTAAAGTATTTCACGAATATATTAATCATTCAAAAGAATTTAAGCAATTAAAATTAATCAGTAACAGAGTCACTTGATTAGTTATCGACCCAGAAATAATTAAAGTGTACTAATCTGCTTTTATATGGGAAAAATATATATTATTATATATAGATCATATCTGAAAAAAACGATGACGTACTACGCGTAGGTCATATCTTGTGTCATCGATTCCGATAGCAAACTAATTTTTGAACACCACTGTGAGCTGTATCAGTGATATCCTATACTTGCCTTATCAGTAAATTTTTTTAGAACTAAAAATTACATTAGAATATAAAATGTTGGATGCAAAAATATATTGTGAACTGGCCTTTATGCAAAAAAAAATGAACCTCCAAACTACCTTGGGCTTCTTCAATCAGATTGAAAAATGGCCTATATGTAGACCTCAGGTGCTTGGCGGAACTTTTTTCTGTGCCATAGGGTCAGAGAGGTTGTGGGCTGTAGAATGTTGGAATGCTGGAAAAATACCCTCTCCTCCAGCTCGACTGGAAGGGTTCGAATAACGGGCAGAAAGATAAAATGAGAAAAAAATTGTGAGACTAAAACCTTTCTTCAACGCTGCAAGATAACTGTTTTGATTTGGTAGGATGGCTCACGTGCGGCATGAAACATGGTAAAAATTTCTCAATTCACACAAAATTTTTCGGATAGTCGTCCAATTTTTTTTTTAAATTAAATTAAACAAAGATGGTTTTGGGAAAAGTACGACGTGTTCCGTTCCGAACGTGTTCTTTCGGTTTCAGGCGGTAAAAATGAAATTCAGAAATCTGATTAATCTGATATGCCCGACAATTTGTTTCAAATTGGATACAACAGAACATTTTATGAACGTATGAAATATTGCATATTCTTACCCCGAAGCGTTGAAAGTATTCTCTGTTGGTTTTATAAGTAAAAAATAGGTTCATTGATATCATTTCCATTCCCACAGAGGTTACATTTATGATTGTTGTCTTGTAATCTAACGTCCACGCCCTACGCGGCCGACCAATCAAATAACCAATCAATATTGTATTTCTGAATTTTTCTTTCAGTACAATTCAGAATAAAACAACAATTTCTGCAACCACGCTGGTTTCATGTTACCTCCACAACCCCTTAAGGGGGTAGCAGCGATGTGGCAGATTGGTACAAATTTTTCGGAGTGATCTTTGAAAGAAAAAAAATGTGAAAAATTTTTATTTTATTTTTATCTAAAAATGAAAAGTGGTTCATACTTGCAAACGTTTATTTTTTAATTTTACATACTACGTATCTGAAAATATCAAACACACTTTTATTACAACGCATTTCAACTTACCCGATGTGGGATTTTTTAAAGGCTGATATTTATAAACTTCACACATTTCGGGTGTAATGCACTAA
>SCLH01000428.1:42781-67427 GCA_004367855.1 Oikopleura vanhoeffeni | reverse complement strand
CGTTTGCGGGTTTTCCATTTTCAAAAGTGAGAATAAATAGAATACAGTGCGAAAAGTTGGTTTGAAAGCAATTTGGTACAGCTAATTGTCACTAAAATTTTGGTAATCTGGCCTCAGTTTCGCAAAATTAATGCCAGATTTATTTTAATTAGGTTATAGCAGTATGTTTTGGTCTATTTAGAAGCATGGACATAAGAAATTTAGAATTTGTGTTCTTTTTGTCGGTTGAGTGAGGGTTTTTCAAGGCATATGAGTGCCTTCGTATATTTTTCTAGTATTTTTGTGTAACAAATTTTTTTCTATAATGCTAAAATGTTATTCATAATTTTAGTTTTTCTTTATTTGTAGCGTTGTCCTGGTCAACGCTGTACTTCAAAATTTTGTTGATAAATTGAGCACGTTAAAATGTGTTCATTTAAAACTGACACTTCGGACGTTCGATGATTTTTGATCCTAGTGTGTAAAGTTGTTGTGTTTCGCCTTATACGACTTGCCGCAATAATTGCTGTATTTACTAGCATCACATTGTCAATTTGTGAGTTATAAAAAAGCATAAGCTTATCTTTGGTAGGTTTTAGAAGGGGGTGTAAATCACGCTGTCCAATTTTTTTGTGGTGAAAACTATTTTAAAGTTTGTAATTTGGTGTGTACTGGTTTATAAATTTTATAAATACTCGTTGCAACAATTTGAGCATCTTTGACTTGTTTACTGTAAAGAAAAGTCTTAATTGTCAAAATCAGGGTTTTCAAGTATTGCGTATACTTTCTCAGCTTATCTATTTTAAAGTTCCTGTTTTGTAACTTCTTTCTATTTTTGTTATCAATGTCAGTCTGGGGTTACTTTTTTTATATTCTATGTTCTGAATTTTTACCCTGATTCTCTTTCTTTCTTGGTGTTATATTCTGTGTTAGTTCTGCCTGTTAATCCTATTTTTGTACTTTTTATTACACATTTTTGATTTTAACTTAAACATTCATTCTTTTTTTCTTTTTAGTTTTCTAACAATTAATTTTTTTTATTTATCACTCTTTATTATCTAACAAATTTAATCTTTATGTTCGATATTTTTCTATCGTTTTCTTTTTTTCATATACTTTTGTTTGTTTTTTGTTTGTTTTTTTGGTTTGGTTTTTGTTTTTTTTTGTTGGTTTTTTTTTTTGTGTGTTGTCTTTTTTTTTTTTTTTTTTTTTTTTTTTATTGTTTTTTTTTTTTTTCAATAAATACTATTTTTTAATAGAAACATTATAATACATAGATTAGTATATACATTTTTTTAATATTTTGACTCAGGACACTAAAAAAATTGCGAGATAAACAGAAAATATCACCTTACTGTATAGTCTGCTCTTTTTACAACACCAAAATATTTTATGTACTTCACAAAATGTGCTATCCTTGCATTACTTGAAGAAAAACACGTCAGATGCATATGAAGGAGGAGAACTTCCGCCATAAAATTCAATATTTAGAGCATTTGCTCAATTTGTTACCGAAAGATTACGTATTCGCGACGCAATTTACGTCATAACAGGCTCTGACATACCTAAATTTCTAAAAAGATTACTCGCCAATAGAATAAGTTCACTGTGACAGAATAATTCAAGGAAATGCTAAAACTATTTTTTGAATTAAATTGATGATTACAAATAAATAGAAAAGAAAATCTTAAACTACGGCTCGTTTTTCTAAATTAATAATTTGAGCCAAAAAATTTTCTGACTGTGAAATTAATTCATTTTTCTCTTCTTGACAAATAAATATAGCAAAAAGACTAACAAAAACATGAAAAATCAATCTATGAATACTTTTTATAAATTATTATGGCTTCTGGGAATTAAATTTGGGTTTTTTCTAAAATTTCAGCTTACTTGAAAGTATTTAATTGTCCAGGTTTGACCAGTTTTGCACATTCTTCATCAGACGCAGAATAAAATCCAAGCTTTTCATAATCTGGTCTTGGTGCCATTTTTCTTTATATTATTTCCTCTTTCACTCAAAAAAACTTCAAAAAGTTAACAAATATAATTTATTTCTTCGCTTGGCCTTGATCTAATTTTCTTATTGTTAGGTAAGGATTAAACTTCAGAATTTTTACATAAAATTTCATGCATAGCTTGTTTTTACTAGTCTACGATTTTTGCTCAAGGGGGACACGGGCTCACGGGCACCGCCATAACGGAGACTCCTAGAACGCGTTAAAGAAAACTGAACATACGTCATTAGCATGTCCAAAGTGAACATCAAGAAATAATTAATACATTAATTTGGAACGGGGGTCGTCGTTTTAGCCTTAAGGCATTCGTATCCAGAGACCGAATAGCCATAACCACAGACATCACAAGCTGTAATGGTGTTCTCAGCTGAACTTTTTTGGATTATGGCGTATTCGGTACAAAAGATACCGAAGTCAGCTCATATCTAAGGCCATTCGATAAGTTAGGCTATTTCCGTATAGCCATACTTTTTTCTTTTGTTAATTCGGCAAGCTAGAGTGCAAGTAATTTAAAGGAAAAATCACGGCGAGATATCAAACTTCTCAGAAAAAACCAGTTAGATCGCAAAAAATTCAAGAGATTAAGATTTAGATAAAAACTAGCAGATTTAAGCAGAGATTAATGAGTTCTCAGAATAAAGACTAGTTAGATTCGCAAAAACTTAATATTAACATTTAGATAAAATTGAGCAGATTTAGCAGAATAAAATGGGGGGTTTGGAACATCTGTAACTTGGAATCAAAGTTTGTGAAACTTCAAAGTCTTTTGATAATCAAAAAACAGACATATGATCTAATGAGTTATATGCGCAACAGCGCTAAGTGGTCCTCTGCATTATTTACTTATAACGACGTTAATATATTTCGGATAATTAATAAATAACATGGAAAACTCCTTGGTTTCTAATTCCCTGAAATTGTTAAATGATGAACACTGGAAGTAATGGAGCTTACAAAATGGTTCACGTTACGAATGGGAAAAAACAGAGGTTATAACTTTTACCAAAATTCATCAACCGATGTTTTACAAAGGCGTGAAATCAATACAAGTTGAAGAAGAATGGATCACTTAATATCAGATGTTCGCAATCACAAGAAGCTGGATGTCAAATGCGACGCCGGTAGAGCTTTAAATAAATCTGGGATTCTCGGCCGAAATTACCGGACATTTGGCTCAACCCAAGAAAATTGGGCAATGTTGCCCACTCAATGCCACACATTCACACTCTGTGCTTGGAAATTTCAAAAGAAGAAAGTTTGTGATTTAAACAGTTACGCAAATTTACAAAAAGAAAAACCTGGATAGAGAACATTCTCTTTTAAGTCAATTCCAGTTTCATCATTTAAAATTTCACAGGATTAGAACCAAGGAATTCCATGTAATAGTTAATATCCGGAAATACCTTAGGCGTTATAAGTAAAATAATGCGCAGATGGGAACCACTTAGCGCCTGTAGCGGCAAATAAATATCAAATAGACATATGTTCTGTTTTGATTATCAAAAACTTTGAAAGTTAAAATTTGATCCAAGTTACAGATCCAATACCCCCATTTATTCGGCTAAAACTGCTAATTTATCTAATGTTAAATATAATTTTTGGATCTAACTGAGGTTTTCTGAAGAAAGTATAATCTCTGCAAATCTGCAATGTATCTAAATCTAAATCTAATTGGATCTAACTGAGTTTTTTCTGAGAAAGTAAAAGATACTCGGCGTGATTTTCCTTAAAATACGTGCACTCTAGGCTGCGATTAACCAAAAGAAAAAAATAATGGGCTATACGGTAGCCAACTACGAATGGCCCTAAAATATAGGCTATTCGGTACTTTGTACCGAAATAGCCATAATCCAAGAAAGTCATGCTGAGAACACCATTACAAGCGTTGATGTCCTGTGGTTATGGCCTATTCGTACTCGGATACCGAATAGGCCTTAAGGCTAAAACGACGACCCCTACAGAAAAGTCCATTAGAGTCTGATCTCAAATTTTTGTTTTTAACGGCCAATTTTTGTTCGTTTAATTTTTTTTAAATTTTAGTTTCTGTTTTTTCAAGATTTTTTTCGTTACAAGCCCAATTTTGCAAAAAAGGCTCTCATGGATTGTTTGTGCTGCTGCTCCGGAGCCTAAAATAAAAAAAACATAATTGATGGACATTGTAGGAGGAGATAGCTATTGAGTGATTTTTTGGGAGTCTTATTGAAGGTTCCTGTGTGAGCGTAGGTCGGATTGTATCAGATTAAATTTAGTGCTGAATTGACTTTGTAGACTTATTCTTTAATTTGAGCAAGTTTGTGCAGTAGCACTTTATCCAGATCAGCTCGAAAACGCGTGGAAAAACTTCAAAAAACAGCCTCATCGGCGATGGGTGTCGCTGATAAGGCTGTTTATTGAAGTTTTTTTACGCGTTTTATAACTGATCTGGATAGACTGCTACTGCACAAACTTGCTCAAATTAAAGCATAAGTCTTAAAGTTTAATTAAACACTATTTGTAATATGATCCGATCTAACCTACGCCCACACATGAACCTTCAATAAGCCTCCCAAAAAACCACTCAAGAGCTATCTCCTCCTACAATGTTGATCAATTTTGTTTAATTTTTTTTATGTTAGGCTCCGGAGCAGCAGCACAAACAATCCAATAGAGCTTTTTTTGCAAAATTTGGCTTGTAACGAAAAAAATCTGGAAAAACCGAAACTAAAATTTTAACGAAAAATGAACGAAAAAAAAATTGGCCGTCAAAAACAAAATTTTGAGAATCGGGCTATGATGGATTGTTCGTACTGCTTCTCTGGAGCCCCCTAACATTAAAAAATTAGAAAAAACTTGATGTACAGGGTGTAAGGTTTTTCGCTTCTTTTTCAAAATTGGATAAATTTGAATTCCACCGTTTTGATTGGTTGAATCTGAGAAAGACGTAGGTTTTTGCCAAAATTAATCGTTCTCATTAGCGGATAGCAATTTATCCAATTTTGAAAAAGAAGGTAAAAATCTTACACCCTGTATATTCTAGGAGAAGATAGCTATCTAGTGTTTTTCTGGAAGGCTTAGTCAAGGGTCCTGTGTGAGCGTAAGTTGCATTGTATCAAATTAGAATAAGGACTGAAATGATTTTAAAGACTGGTTCCCCAAATCAAGCAAATTTTTGCGATACAACTTCTGCCAGTTTACCGAGAAACCGCGTCGGAAACAACCTTATCAGCGACAACCACTTTAATTTCCAACAAACATTATTTTCGGACAATATTCATGATATCAAGTTAATTTACTTTGCACCGATTATAAGTAAACCGGTGTTGAATATATTACTGAGTAAAGTATCACCAATTGAGATTCCTGATTTGAGAGCTCTATTGTGCCAAAATTTTCAACCAAATGGGCAAAAATTCAACTTCGCAAAAACTATATTTAGAGGGTCTAAAACCCCCTTAAGATTTCAATCCCGGAATTTTATTTAAATTTTTTTCTCATGATCAAATCTACCTTGTGTTAAAAAATAAACTCAAAATCGACCGTCGAACAACTTTTAGTGTAATCTGGTACATCGCAAAAAACACCCTAGAAGTCAGTTGTCTTCACAAATAGGTATTATTATTTTATTCTCATGGCAAATACAAATTTTAAAATTTCACTTCCGAAAAAAAATATTTGTCCCTACATACCAATAAATTTTTATTCAAAATGTTATGCATGCACAAAAAATTTGCTCGAAAAATTGAAAACTTTATCTAAGATAGGAAATATTAAATGCTAACATGACCCAAAAATTGAATAATCGCATCCAAAACAGTTTAAAATATAATCTCATCCACTGACGAAATGTTTCATAACAAATATTCTGTGGTATGACAATACAGCGTTTCACTATAATAGGAAGGGATAGTATTTTGTCCTGTTGTACCACTTAAATTCCATCGTTCAAGGGCTTCTAATTTGAGTCACCATTCTAACTTTGAAGTCATAATAAAGCTCCGTTTATTTCGTTCATAACCACATAACAGTTGTTATGTTCAAAACAAAACTTTTACATCATTTTAAAATGGCAGTTTATTTTCGATTATATAGATGGCTGGTATTGCCCGTATGATTAATTTTCTTCTTGCTTTAATAAATTTCTGAAAGCATAGAAATAGGGTTGGAAGAAAAAATTTAATTTTTTAAAGTTATTTTTATTTTTAAAATTGCTAAATGTAAATTTCTCCACAGCTAAGTTAGGGCTCTACGCGTTTTGGAAACTACTGAAAAGACCTGAGTTCAAAATGAAATTATATAAAATTTAAAGATTACTCAACCTGTAGTCTAGGGTGGGAAATGCGATTTTCAAAGGCTCTCGCTATTTTTTTTCTTCAGAAGTACTAAACTTACTGCACGAGTTCCAAAAAAAAGTAGAAAAAAATTGGAAAGGTTACTATAAGGTCAAACGAAAGACTCAAAAGTCCCAAAAACCAAGTTTTTTCACAGTTTATAAAGAAACAAACTTTGTCCGTTGTGCTCATGCATAAAGATAAGAAGCGCCATCAAAAAGACAATTTTGAAAAATAAATTTTTGATTAGAAGTTGGGGAAGGGGTCAAATGACACTTTAAAATTTTAATTTTCGGTTTTTTTTTTGTTTTCATTTAAGGGGCATAATCGGAAAAATTTTTAGATAACATTTTTTTTTTTGAAATCACAACTAATAACATATTGCTTGAAAAATGTTTTTTCGTCAGTCAATATTACAGCATAAATTTAAACATCAAATTTTATTTTTGAAATTTTGAGGTTTTTTTTTTTACTTTAATCAACTAATAACATGAACCACTGAACCAAAAAAATTCTCCATGATCGTGGCTTTTTCGACATTATTAATATTCAAGGACGCAATATCGAGAAAAGCCTCTCATTTTTTGATATTTATCATCAATCGGTTATATTTTTTATCCTTTTGCCTGTCTGAGAAGTTAATTTTGAACTTAAATATTTAAAAGTGTTTCAGGTGGCGTTACAGGTATCTCTCGAACCTTCTTGGATTTTTGATTTGAGTTGACAAGGGTTATTGCAGGGATGGCGGACATTTTTATTTCATATAGCCGAAATCCCAAAAATCCAATATTGCTGTACGAAAATAGCATTTTTAATCAGAAAATTCTCGTTCCGCCACGCAAAAATCGATAAAATTGGCGAACATTTATAAAAAACCGTTCTGTGGAAATTCTTCGATGATATGCATTTTTTAAGCCTGAATCTCTACGTACTGAACTATATACAAAATATAAATTAATGGCGCCGACTTCATAATTCGAAGTTTTTACTTGGTTCGCCAAAGTATGATCATCACTAAATTCAAAACTTTCAATCGATATTCT
This sequence comes from Oikopleura vanhoeffeni, assembly GCA_004367855.1. NCBI lineage: Eukaryota > Metazoa > Chordata > Appendicularia > Copelata > Oikopleuridae > Oikopleura > Oikopleura vanhoeffeni. The sequence continues at coordinate 60,083 of SCLH01000428.1, read as the reverse complement.
CTATAAATTATATTATAAATCGTCCCTATTTTCATTATATTTAAATATCAGTAAAGCTAAACGAATAATTTGTCTGGACATTTAACAGTTCTAAGTCAATATATCAAAATCATCATTTCACATTTAGAAGCCAGGGATTTAAAAAATCATCGAAATGTTTTGAAACATGACGATTTTTGCTGAAACATTGTCTCGTTGCGAAGTGATACGAATATGATTTAATTTTTGAAAGATCTGATGGTATATTCGGAAGATATGCCATAAAATATTAAAAATAGCGTAAAATGGCATTCAAAAATCTGACACTTTGCTTGAAGGCATACGACCTCGTCCAATTACTTTTTTTTCCACCTTTCAATGTAGAATCGTATAGCGCCCTCTACAAGAGCTATCTTTTAGTACTAGTCGCATAATTTCCACAAGCCGATTTTTTGACAAATATGCCGAAATGTCGTAAATTTTCAAAAAATGGGCAATTTTTGAAATTTAAACAGCCCGATATCTACCCAAAATATTAAGCCCGAAAAAATATTTAAATAGTTTATCGGCTACTGGAGATCAGAGAACACCCTTCGAAACCACTGTTTCACAGTTTGGAGTAAGTCGAGTTTTTCGACCATGAGAACCCGAATTTTTGAAAAATTTTTTCTTGGTCTCTTGAAATTTGAACAAATTGTACTTTTTTCATTTTTCCTAAAATATCGTAGAATTCCAATGCTGAAAGACCGTAACACCTAGTTTTCAGTTATCGAAAGAACCCATAACTTATTATTTTCGTCCAATTTTATATTCTTGTGAGTTGCAAATATTGCAAAATTCTAGTGAACTTCATATGCCTTCCCCGAATCAAGCCAAGTCACGTATCTGGCGAAAAAGCATTGCCTGGATTTTTCTTTCAAACTTTCCTAGCTTTCATTGTTCACTCATAAACCCAAACATTAAATTATTGCGTATTTTTGCTAAAAATCTGGCGATCACTCGCAGATTTAAATAACAAATCCGTATTTGCTGCAATAATTTGAATCAAAAGTATTATTTATCAACAAGGTCGCGTTCACACTAGTTTCCTGACAGTAATAATTTCTTGTAAATTTATTTCAAAAATATGACTTCATCTGTACGAAAATGGTCCTAAGAATTTAAATAAGTATTTACAAAATACTCGGACAGGACAAGATACCGGAGCTATACATTTCGTCGAAATTTTTAAAAGCCTACCTTTCACTTTGAAAAAGTGCTTCATTGTTTCGATTTATATTTCTATTTTTGCATTTAAGGGGGTGCATAAACGTGGAAGTTCGCATTATGAAAATTTTCCGCATTTTTGTCCAAATTTTTTTTTTTAATAACTGAAATCTGTGGGTAAGGAACCCTGGGTAACACAAAAACTTATTGCCTTTAAAAGAATGGGAATAAGTTTTTTAGTGTTACCCGGGATAATAATGGTATTATTGAATAAAATTATATTAATAAATTTTTGTGAAAACGGATTTGACAGCTGTCCCAACTTTCCAAAAATATTTTGGAAATATGGAACCTCGCGACAAGGTGCGAACATGCTTGTTTGAAGAAAAAAAATTCAAAAAATTTCAAAAAAAAAATCCGAAAAAAAAAATTCCAAAAAATTTTTTTCAAAATTGTCGAATTTTTTTGTAAAAAAAAGCCTGATGAGGAGATTCAAAAAATGTACGACAAAATATTTTTTCAATATAGGACAGTTGTAAAATCGCAGATTGAAATTTAAATTTTCATTTTGAAACTAGCTTTTGACAGCCGTCCCAACTTTTAAAATTTTTTTTGCATTTTTTCTTGAAGAACTTGATAAGGCGCTTTTTAAGGGTAAGTCTCGACAAACGGAACAAATTTTTGTTTCGCATTTCCCACCCTACTGTAGTCCCAGTTATAAAAAAACAACCCCCGACTCAGATCTTTGTTAATTTGCACACTGGTTTTTGAAAATCATGTATTTTTGCTTCTGCTAGAGATATTATAATGTTAGGCAGCTTATTTGAATGTCTTGACATTTTTTTGAAAAATTGCAATTGCCAAAATGGTACTCTACAGGACCATAAATAATGCAATTTTTTGATTTGAATTTTAAGAAAAATTGTTGTTTTTTTTATTTTTACATCTCAATTATAACTCTTGATTTAATGTGGCAGACATCGATAATCTGGTAGTCCAAAACGGCGTGATCTAAACGAGTGACAACACTTTGTTTTCTCAGGCATAAATTTCATGTTGGAGTAAACAATTGATACAACAATGTGCCTTCAAGGTCGCAGAGTCAAGTAGAATTTACGTAAAAGATGCGAAAATTTAGTCAGGGACCAATGAAAAATTCGTACAAATGTGCTGACAAGGGAAATAGTGTGGTCGGATTAAGGAGGTATCCAAGTTAGATCCCAATTTATGGCATTGTATTAAATAGGGAGTAGTGACTACTCAGTAGTCATCGGTATAAGGTGACCATTTCAAATCATTTTTAGAATCAGCTTGAAATTTGGAGGCTTTACCTTTCAAACAAATATGAGATCACGTGATGGTTCTTACATTATAGAGTATACTGTATACTATAATAAAAAATAGTTCTTAATTTTTTTCACATAATGGCCTCAAATTTTCTTAACGTAATTTTAGTACTTTTTTGACAGAAGGAAGTTTTATCTCAAGGTTAGAACTTGATTATACGGTCACGTGATTATTTTTGGGCTATGCAGTAATGAAAAAATCTTTAAATTGTTAAAGGATTGTTCTCATATATAATACAGCGTGTAACATTTTTGCTCTCATTCTTAGTTTTTGCAGAAGCTAACCTCCCACACGTAGGTGCTTGTCATATTCAGACGTTTTGATTGGCAGATAGTAGATTCTGCAAAAACTAAAAATGTGACATGCTGTAAGTACTGTAATACAGTAAAAAATTCCAAAAACACACAAACGTCGATTAGTTCCAAAGTTTATCGATAACTTTGTAATCTTGTCATTAATGATTTAAGGTAACGTGCGATTGAAGGGTGCTTGCCAACTAGTTGGCTTAAAGTGACTCTACGAGTTGATCTACAATGTAGCAAAAGTATAGGGATGCGGCCTAACTGATAAACAGCGCCCTTACTGGTACACTTTTTTGTAGGTCCGTAGGTGTATTTTTTTTTCTATTTTGCTGATTAAAATTTTGTGAGTCAAGAAACTGAATATTGTGAGCAGAATTAAGTCATAATCGTTAATATATATATACCGCAGATTTACGTTTCTGCTTAGAACTCATTCTAGTGGACCACCATTTTACGAACCATCGTGGTGTTCTTCTAGTGGCAGGCTCTTCTGTGTAATACTGTTTTCTTGAGTACCTGTAAGATAAACGATTAATTTCGGATTGAGGTCGCAAAATATTCACAGAATTACCTCAAAAAGTGCTTTATTACAAATGTAGCCATTCCCAGTGGGAATTTCCCATTGAGATTTAACGTCTATAATTAATTCGTCACAAACAGCCATATTGGAGGTTACGTGAGAAATCAAGATCCGCATAAATTTAAGACTCCATCATTAGTTAGTTGTGTTCCGGTTTTTTTCACATTTATCAGAACATTTTATATTTTTTCTTTATATAAAATGACAAAAGTCGAAAGTTTAACTCGTAGACTCGATTTCCGGCAAGTAGTGAACATTCACATTAAATCGCAATTTTAACGACGCTTAAACATTGATGACAGATTCAGTTATTAAAGTTTATCGATTAACTTGAAGACAAAATGACGTTTGTGCGTTTTTTTTGAAAATTTTTACTGTCTTACAGTACTTATTTTTTGCAAAAATTTTTTAGAATCACCAAATAAAACTCATTGTAATCAGAAAAAAAAATCTTAGACTTTTTTTTCCATTACACCAAAGCCCAAAAATGATCACGTGACCGTATATTCAAGAAATAAGCTTAAAATGCTCAAATCACAGTTTTGAAATGAATGAAGATGTTCCTCAAATTACGCCGAAAAAATTTGTGAGATAATAAAACCTAATTTTAGAGTTTTGAACATAATGAATTTTTCCAAAAAGGTCACGTGATCTTATTTTCAAGAAATAAGGATTTATTTATGACATATTTTAAACCTTATTTTTGGATTATTTCGTCACGTGATTTTATTCAGACTTTCGTGTAATGAGAAAAAGTCTTGAAAAACGTTTGAAGTTAACCTGGAATTGTTTGACGTAATTTGAGTACTTTTCAATTACTGTATATTGGTACTATATATTTTTTTTCAATAGTACTCAAATCATGCGGAAGACCCCTTTAAAGAATCGTAACGAATTTTCTAAGACTTTAATTGCATTACAGTATGGCCTCCGGTTAAAATAGAGCATTTCTAGAAATCAAATTTGGAAAAAACTGATTACATAAGACGCCTACGCTGAAAGATGACTTAATTTTTTTTATCACGGAAATAAATATATCACAACAAATTTAAGAGACATATTACTAGAGAATTTTTGTAAAAAACATATAATTATGTTTAAACAGAGCGATAGAAAATCATTTGAAGTTTTATATGAGGTAGTTTCAAATATAAATTAAGGTTGATTTCATTCTCATTATTGCAGCTTTTGTTTGTCACTCGAGTAATTTTGCAACTGTTTGTTTCTCATCCTCATTAAATGCCCTTTAATTCGTTTAAATTTGTTTGTTTTTTTAATTGTATAGCAAATTGGCTGAATATTATGTTAAGCTATTGAAAAATGTATGTTAATAATGAAACTTTGCTTATATGGCTCGATTATATTAAAAGGTCACACCTGGTAGTTTGCCGGAAATCGAGTCTAAGTACAGATTCATGTCTAAAGTCTACGAGTTAAGTTGAATATCATGTAACATGATTCATGTTCATTGGAAAAAAATATTTTTTGCTATATTTATTTGAGGAAATATCCTTATCTTTTTAGCTTGACATTTGACTTTAACTTATTTTTTTGCATTTTTATTTTGAAAGATCACTGATCTTAGATCACCTAAAAAGTAGGAAATTTTTACTGGTTGATTTTCAACTTTTTTATGGCTTTTGCTGGACTGGGCGTCGGAATCCGAAGTTCGGATATACATATATGTGAGGGTTAGACTAACCCGGTTAGTAACGTGACAAAATCTCCAATACTCTAAAAATATCAGATTTTTTTTTAATTCCTTTTTTATTGACAGAATTACTTTAATTTTGACCGCGTATAATACGCGGCGTATTTCGAAAAAATGAATTAAGCGTACGTGTGTTAGTCAGATATCCACTTCCAAGGAAAAAATTATAAAAATATATATTTTTAACATGATGTCTATTGTTTCTAGCGCACACGTTAATAACACGTGACGTTATACTGTTATCGAACAAGTTCAAATTTTAATAAATTAATACCGAAATGGTATTTCCGAATTTTATAGCTTACAGTAAGATGCTTACTCGCCCCTGACTTATAATTTGATAGAGGAGAAAGATATTCAGCACATCGTCAAAAAACGGTAGATTGGCGACCGAAAGACATCAAGTGGAAAAAAATGAGTACTATTCTCCAAATTGATTATGATAAGGAATCCCAAATTATTGATACTAGTCGACCAAAAACGAGGAAGGAGAACGCTTATTGCGTTTCAAATATCTTTCTCTCTAGTGCTCTACCAAAATTTTTCGAAAAACAATTTTACTTCTCAATTGCTTTTATTATTTTCTAGGATTAAAGTTTAACAATAAAGAAAAACCCAGTTTTGACAACTACTAGTATATCCTATTCCGAGTACAGTAGATCAAAAATGCCTAGGTAAAAATACAAACCAATTACAAGGTAAAAATTACAAGGTAAAAATACAAACCAAATACAAACGAGAGTGAGACGGGCCAACCAACCATCAAATCCCTGAATTGAACACACAATTGGTTTGTATTTTTACCTAGGCAATTTTTGATCTACAGTACTCGGAATAGGATATATACAATAATTTTGAGAAACCCGGGCTAGCGTTTTAAAAATGAGTCATTCTGCATATACATATCAGCTATGTCATCTGCTATAGCAATAACCATATGTCCCAAGCAAAATGAATAGGCGTGTGACGCCACACATACTTGAACACGTAGAACGATTTGTAGCTGGCTTCAAGTTAATGTACTTGTAAGTATGAAATTCCGTTAAATTTGAGGCAATATTATCCATAACTTTTGGGCAGTTTTTATAATTTATTTTGAAACTTTCAAAAGGTCCGGAATGAGACGAGAATTATCGTTTGAATTTAACGCTGTAACCACGAGCTGTAGATAATTACGTTTCGTAAAAGAGCTTATCAAGCTAGCTTGATCGTCAATAAAGACGTCCAATTTTTGCTAACCTGCTGAAAATTGAAGGAGGTGCATAAAATTAAAATTTTTCTCACTTTTAAGAAATAAAGTTAGAAAACTTAAAAAAGTTTGACGCAATGATTTGGAAAATTATTAAAGACCACTTATTTTTTAAAAACCTTTCGATAATATCATTCTTTCATAACAAATTTTATTTTTCTCAATAACAAAATTTTTGCCGAAATTAAGAATTTTTCAGGGAATTCGAACGTCGAAATTGAAAAGTTTTAATTTTAATCATTTCGAAAAAGTTATGCCAAGTACTAAAACTACGAACAAGATTTTTCTGCGGTTATGACTCGAATATTCACTAAACATATGTCCGTGACTAAATTTTAACATGCTCTTGTGCATCGGAAAATATTTAGTTTTTATTTTCTATTATGAATTTTTCACCGTTTTTGATGACCTTTTCATTGGTCTTTGAATAATTTTTTGACACTACTCGACCTGATGACACAGATAAGAGCATATATTCTGTTGCAATTCTTTCTGTTCGAAGTCGAAGCACTACACTCGTGTGTATAATTCAGTGTTGAATACATATATATTTTGGGATAGTGATAGAGAGGCTCTAGGCTATGATAGGCTGAATTATACACACGAGTGTAGTGCTTCGACTTCGAACAGAAAAAATTACAACAGGATATGGTTTCAAGATTTCATAATTTCATCTGAAATCTGTACTTAACGGACACTTTCAATTAAACTGGTAAGGCTACTAGACAATCATTTAGAATTCCGCCCAAAAATTGTGATCTTCTAAAACAATTGAAATCACGTAATAGGGTGTAACACCCTGGGTGTTATACTATAACAGTTATAGGTTTTTCAGTATTGGAATTTTATGATATCTATGGAAAAACGAAAAAGAACATTTTTAACAGAATTTTTTAGAGACCAAGACAAAAATATCGAAAATCTCGAAGAAACCTGGGCTTGTCATTGGTCAAAAATCAACTTCATCAAACTTTTCAACAATTGGTTTAGGAGAGTCCTTCTGAATCTCTGGATTTCGATGAAGTATATTTTATTTTTGAAGCCGAGTATTTTGGAAATTACACTAGTTTTTGAAAGGAAAATAACACTATATATATTTTCCATTTAAAATGGTATTTATTTAACGTTTCGGCTAAGTAGCCATCTTCAGAAGTGAGAGAAAGTTTGAAACAGTTTGGGACGAAAATCGCAGTATTTCAGTTAAGCAATAAGAATTCAGATTTGTGCGCGAAAATTATTTAAAAAATAAGGTTTGAATACTCGAGCCTCAGATTTGCCCATTTTAAACATTGAGTATTTTCAGGTTATATCATCATCAGGAATCACACAAGTACATTAAAGTCTTGTGCAATTTTTGAATGTTTAATTCAGGTTTTTTTAAAGTCATTAGTAACCCTTTAAAACTTAACCTTTTTCTAAAACTTGTATGATTCAAATTTTTTTCAATAACTGTGAATTTATCTTTGATAAAATCGCGTAGGATGTTATCAGGGGCGTTGTCTGGATCAACTTTATATTTTTCTTAAAAAATTTGATTATAAACTGGACACGTCTTGTAGTGTAGAAAAATGTGAAACTTTAATCAGTTCGGTGCTCCTTCATTCGTTCCCAGAGAATCCTTTTTGTTTCTCCTATGTACGTTTTTTGACAAAGGCATTCGAACTCATAAATACAGGCTGTTGTGAGCATAAGTGTTTTTTTAGGTTTTAATCTAGGTGATGTAAAAGATGAGAGTTTAATTGTGGAGAAAGTAGTACGTAATTTAAATTGTGGTGTAAATTGACTTAAAATATCACTTTATTTTTTTGGTGATTACAGAGCTTCTAAAGCTGGTGAATGGAAGACTTAATGTGTATTTTTTTAAACTTTCATCATTTTGTTCTTCCAATCTCCTAGCTTTTGATTCTGATGGTCTGAAATCGCGAGATTTTATTTCAAAAATTTTTTGGTCAATTAATTTGCCTGGGTATTGATTTTTTATAAAAATATTTTAAGTAGTTATTAATGCCCGCTCGAGGGCCTCAGGAGTAGATGTGGTGTTGTCACTCCTGTGAATTTCTCCAGTAAGTGCAGAAATTTTATATTTTTTGGGGTAACAGCCATTTTGAAATTTATCAAATTTTCTGATGAGGCAGGTTTTCGATACATTTCAAGATGCAATTTACCATCAGTGTTAACTATTTCTGTGTCCAAAAAAACAATTTTGGAGTTATTCATAGTTTCCATGGTAAATTGGAGATCTGGGTCATAAGAATTTAATTTTTTCAAAAATTTAGTTTTATAATTACTTTTGACCACACAAAAAACATCGTCAACATATCTATGGTATTCTTTAATATTATCATTTTCAAACTCTCTGTCAACTATACTACTTTCAAGCATATCACAATAAACGTTTGCTAAACTCGGACTCAATTTCCCTCCCATACTGCAACCTTTACGTTGCCTGAAAAACTCCTTAAGGGCTTCAAACGAGTTAAATTCAGAAATGATTGAGCTAAAAAATTTGCTGAAAACATTTTTAGGAAGTGGTTCTAAAATAATGTTTATAACTTCTCCATTTACTTTTATAGACTTATTTTTTGTCGGAAAGAACGTTTCCTGATCATCATAAATTTTATCGATTAAAAATTTCAGTACATTTTTTATATTTATACTTGTAAATAAACTGGCTGCATCAAAAATAACCACTTCATATACATTATCGTCAAATTTTTCTATTTTATGAACTTTCGATTTAAATTCTTTTGTAGAAGATAATGCATATTTGCATTTTTTAACAATAGGATCTATGAGATCTTTTAAATATTGTTCCGAAGCGCATGTAATGCTACTAATAATCGGGCGTAATAAACGGCCTACTTTATGATTTTTAGGGATGCCAAAGGCACGTTTTAAATTTTCATAAGGTGCTGTTTTGTATTCGTCCTTATTAGTCATAAAAGGTTTCATGGTGTTAAGGACTTTCTTAAATTCGGCTAAGTCAACATTTATAGGACTCCGCTTAAGTTTCAAAAAATGAGATTTATCAAAAACTTTATTTAATTGGCTGATATACTCATCAGTGTAAAGAATATTTAAATTTTTTGTTTTATCACTATTTGCGACAATTATTTGCGGATTTGAGTCTAAAAATTTTTTGAGTTTATTAGCTGTATTGTTTGTTGTGCAATTTTTGAGTTGCTCAAACTTTGAGCCTCAAAGGCAAGAAAAAACTTGGATTTAACATGATTTATTTGAAATACATCAAGTTTTTTATTATTTGCATGTGATCTCCATGCTTGAAACATATCTTCAAATTTGGTTCAAATGAAATTTTTGGTGTTGAAACCGCCTATAGGGCTGTGAAGTCCCTGTTCTAAAAGTTGCTGAATTTCTAAGAGCAGTACCACATTTGTGTGATTAAAAATTGTTATAATTGGGGGTTTATAATTAGGTGATTTTTCAAAAATCAAATTATGTAATTTTTTATTTCTGATTTGATCGTTAAATTGCTGTTCTAGGGCAATGCGCGATTTAGCAATTGAAAATATTTTTAATGTATTTAAAGGCGAAAAATAACTTATTTGGCGATATAAATTATTAAGAATTTGTTGATAATAATCAAGGTTATAGTGACGTGAATTGAGGGCATTATCAAAGTGTTTATTACGGTATTTAAGGATTTGAGGTGTTTTAAGATCGAGGTTTTGAATTGTAGACGTGGCAATTTTTGTAAAATTCGGTAAAATTTGGCAATTAGAATTCAGATTTGTGCGCAAAAATTATTTAAAAAATAAGGTTTGAATACTAAATTGGGCAAATCTGAGGCTCGAGTATTCAAACCTTATTTTTTAAATAATTTTCGCGCACAAATCTGAATTCTAATTGCTTAACTGAAATACTGCGATTTTCGTCCCAAACTGTTTCAAACTTTCTCTCACTTCTAAAGATGGCTCCTTAGCCGAAAGGTTAAATAAATACCATTTTTAATGGAAAATATATATAATATTGATGTCTCAAAACCAATACAAAAATATTACTAGTTTGGCATAAATCACCAATAAATCGGTATGTGAAAATTGTGCAATAATGCTTGTATGATAGCTCTTGTTAAGGCGCACAGATACCATGCAAAATATATGAAAAATGAAATTTGTACGAGGTCGATATTCCTCCAGCACATGTCAACATTTTGAAAGCCATGTTTAGCCTTTTTTTACATTCTTTATCAAAAAATCTCTAAGATTATACTATCAACCGTCAAAAATTAGATAATATTACTAATATTATATTAGGTATCAGTGCATCGAGACAAAAATTGTAAGTACAATGGTAATAATGGAAGTGTTTCACATTTATGTGTAGGTTGAAGGATCTATTAGGGTTAAATCTAGTGAATAATTCAATTAGAGGCTAGTGATTAAATTGATCCTTCATCGACATTTCTGCCACAATGATATTTTAGGGCGGCTTCATCGACATTTTTGCCACAATGATATTTTAGGGCGGCTTCATTGACATTTCTGCCATATTGATATATTAGGGCGATCAAATTGACATTTCTGATGCACAGAGTTATAAATTATACTAATTTATTAGATAGGTCACATAATTTATGACCAACACAAGTTTATTTAATAATTTGAAATTAAAGCGAATATTCTGAGATTTTGAGAATATCTAAAGGAGATTTCAATTATAAGACGATACTGTCACGATTTTTACTTATATTTTTATTTTTGTCTATGTTTTCAGAATTTTCGAGTTTTATTTGATTTCAGTGAACATGACTGTGTTCCAATTTCACAGTGGGGAGATGCTTTGCAGTCAAAGCATAATCGTGCCTGATGTGCTGGACACATTCTCAGGTGGCAGTTTTTGCTTGCACAAACAAGCTGTGAACGTTTCTTACATAATGGAAATCCACAATTTTTTCGACTTAGTCTAGAGCTTGGAGAGAGGTCAATATCAACACAATTGATTCTGTCATCCCTAGCACATTGACGACANCATTGATATTTTAGGGCGGCTTCATCGACATTTCTGCCACATTAACATTTTAGGACGGCTTCAACAACATTTCTACCACATTGATATTTTAGGGCGGCTTCATCGACATTTCTGCCACATTAACATTTTAGGACGGCTTCAACAACATTTCTACCACATTGATATTTTAGGGCGGCTTCATCGACATTTCTGCCACATTAACATTTTAGGACGGCTTCAACAACATTTCTACCACATTGATATTTTAGGGCGGCTTCATCGACATTTCTGCCATATTGATATATTAGGGCGATCAAATTGACATTTCTGATGCACAGAGTTATAACTTATACTAATTTATTAGGTACCCTATCTAAGTTAGGTCACATTATGACCAACACAAGTTTATTTAATAATTTGAAATTAAAGCGTATACAGTGTTTTCTGAAATTTCGAGAATATCTAAAGGAGATTTCAATTATAAGACGATACTGTCACGATTTTTACTTATATTTATATTTTTGTCCATGTTTTCAAAATTTTCGAGTTTTATTTGATTTCAGTGAACATGACTCTGTTCCCATTTAACAGTTGGGAGATGCTTTGCAGTCAAAGCATAATCGTGCCTGATGTGCTGGACACATTCTCAGGTGGCAGTTGTTGTTTGCAAAAACAAGCTGTGATCGTTTCTTACATAATGGAAATCCACAATTTTTTTGACTTAGTCTAGAGCTTGGAGAGAGGTCAATCTCAAACAAATTGATTCTGTCATCCCTAGCACATTGACGACAAATTCTAATGTTAAAAGATAAAAACCTAATAAATTTGAAAATCACTGCATTCGCCTGTAAGTAAACACTGAAAATTTCAATGGTAAAATTAAGTGTAAGTTTGATAAATTTTTAACGAATTGATATTTTTTGTCGAAAATGGTATTTTGTGCCATTTATAATTAAGAACACTGAGATTATTTACCCATCAGAGGCACAAAGACTACAAATAGGCTCAAACGTACTTTAACTTGTAGACTGTTTTTATGCCAACTAGTCGTCATTTTCCGTTTTTCCTTATTATTTAACTTCAAGTCTAGAACATTTTTATTTTAGTCGAGTCTTCATTACGAGTTAAAACATTTCAAAATGCTAAAAAATATTGGAAGAAAGGCTTTATGATTACGTAGTGGGAAGACCCCCCATAACTTTTTTATGAGGGGTCTGAGGGGGTTGGTTTTATTGTGAAAATGATCGCATTCATCTTGGCTTTCCGTTAAGGAGGTAACCGACGGAGGTCTATATCTCGAGATCTACACATGCTACGTAGCTAATTTTTCCGGCATTCGAAATTTTGTTGTCGATTTCATTCCAGAAAAATACAAAAAAATAAATTTCGGACAAAAATTTTCTCCAGAAATTTCGAATTCTCTCTAAGTGTTTTATGATGTCATTTTTGAACTGCTGTATCAAAAACTTTAATTTTTCTTGCATTGAGTAGTCAAGATTTCAAATTGTATGAAAAATTAAAAAAAACTGTATTTTGAGAAGACCATATCAGAATTATTATTTTTTTCTGTATCCGTTCCCTTGTTATGTAAGCTATAGGAAAAAATAAGTAAATAAACTTTTTTGTAAAAAATTAAAAATTGATCAAAAATTGGGAAATCTGGCGAATTATACACAACTGAAAGTTTAGACGTCTCGCATAAGCAAACCAAAGAAGATATTGTAAAACGAATTCCACTTTAACCTGGAGCACACAATTTGTTAAAAGTGCTTTTGTTATAAAAAAATCTGACATCAGTGCTCCAAATGAAATTGAATAAGGACTCAAGGCACCCAAAACATCTCATGACTAAATAAAATGATACGAATTTAGTCAAAAACCGGGTTTTTCAAGCAGTATCACGACCGGTACGATCATGCAAAAAACTTTTAAATACATTTTTTGAAAAATGCAGACAAAAATCAACTATATTCCAAGATTTCAGTATCGTCAGGCTGTCCGTTAGAACAGGACAACTAAATTAGAACAGGACAGCATTTAAAAGTCTATTTTTGAGCATTTTTTGCGAGAATCAATCAGAAGCCGCGCTCAAAGTTTTCCAAAAAATTTGAGTTTGAAGAAAATAAAAGTTTTAAAAGTTTTCGAAACGATTTTTTTTTACTAGAAGGGTACTCTAGATTCTGATTTTAAACAATAATTGTTAATCACTATAAAATTTTTAAAATTGAATTTTGATAAAATTGAAATGAAACGGTAATTTGATCCAAAATACTGAAATGTGAGCAAATTTTGTTGTTATTTGAAATTTTTGCAATTTTTTGATTTCAATCTGTTGTATAAGGACAGTTGATCAATTATTTCCTTAGGATTTATCTAGCTGGTCATTTTCATTATTCTGCTCTCTACCGCCCCTCTTGATTTTTTAAGGTAATAAGTGGTCATTTGATGTCAAGATTTTTTGTTTGAAATACACAAAAACAATTTGAATTGAATTCGAGCTCATAATCATTGTCAAAAAACTTACGAAACTTTAGCTATTTTTGTCGAAAATTCGACTTTTTTAGCCCTTATATTCCATGTCATTCATGTCAGCCGTGGTTTTAAAAAAAACTTTTTTCGCCCAAAGACGCCAAACAATATTTCGCGTCTTTTGTGAAATTTTTATGCCGGACATGGGCCTAAAACAAAAACAAATGACAAAAAACTGTTATTTTATAAGAACACGTAGTCACAAGACCCCCATAACTTTTGTGTAGGGAGTCTGAGGGGGTTGGTTCTTATGTAAAAAATGATCGCATTGATCTGAGCTTTCCGTTAAGCAATTTAAAAACCTATTTTTGAGCATTTTTGCGAGAACCAATCAAAGGCCGCGCTCAAAATTTTCAAAAAAATCTGGATTTGAAGAAATTGAAAGTTTTAATTTTTTTGAGACGAATCCTTTTCACTTGAAGAGTATTCCTCAGGGATTATTAACGACGAGTCAAAATCGCGGTCTGGTCCAAGTCCTTGATCAAGAAACATTAATTCATTTCTCCGTCAGACTCTACAGTTTTGTCGTTTTGTCCAAAATCGAATAAAAAATTAACTCGTAGACTTTAGAAGTTGATCTGTACGCAGACTCGATTTCCGGCAAGTAGTGAAAATTCTTTTAATCGAGCCATATATAAGCAAAGTTTCATTATTAACATACATTTTTTATAAGCTTAAAATAATATTCAGCCAATTTGCTATACAATTGAAAAAACAAAAAACATTTTTAAACAAATTAAAAGGCATTTAATGAGGATAAGAAAAAAAAAAGTTGCGAAAATTACCTCCAGTTACACTTTAAAGTGCAATAATAAGATGAAATTAAACCTTTATTTATATTTGAAACTACCTCATATTAAACTTCGAATGATTTGTTATCGCTATGTTTAACAATAATTACATATTTTCCACAAAATTCTCTAGTAAAATGACTATTAAATTGTTGTGGAATATTTTATTTCTCATTCAAGGTCAATTTCAAGTTCATCGTATAAACTTGAAAGTACCACCAAAATAATCGGAAGGGTCAACTTTTCCATGAAAACATTAGCAACTATGGGTCAATAATGTACTTAAAGGTCATTAAAGATCAAAAATGGTCACATTTCACAGGAGGTTTTTGCTATCTGGCGCCCTTTCAATACATAATTGACCCATAGTTGCTAATATTTTCATGAGAAAGTCGACCCTTTCGATTATTTTGGTGGTACTTTGAAGTTAATACGATGAACTTGAAATTTACCTTACCTTGAACGAGAAATAAAATATTCCACAATGAAATTGAAGGTTATTTGATATACAATACACCATATACGGTAATGTGAAAAAGTACTCAAATTACGTCAAAAACATTTGTTGATGAACTTCAAACGTTTTTAAGACTTTTTCTCATTACACCAAAGTCCGAATAAAATCTCGTGGCGGAATAATCCAAAAATAAGATTTGAAATATGTCATAAATAAATCCTTATTTTTTGAAAAATACGATCATGTGATCTTTTTGGAAAATATCATTATGTTCAAAACTCTTAAATTAGGTGTTTATTAGCCCACAAATGTTTTCGGCGTAATTTGAGTACTGTTTGTGTACTTGAACCAAAACCTTATTTCTCAATTTGAAGGTCACGTGATCGTTTTTGGAATTTTGTGTAATGAAAAAAAAGTCTTAAAAACTTCTAAAGAATCCTTTCCCTTTTTCAAAAAGTGTTTTAAGCAATTTTTGAAAAAAAAAGTAGTATTTTGACCGAGCTTATTTCTTGAATATACGGTCACGTGATCATTTTTGGGCTTTGATATAATGAAAAAAATCTTATAACTTTTTTCTGATTACGATGAAAGGTTTTATTTGGTGATTTGAAAATTTTTTGCGAAAAATAAAAACTGTTATACAGTTAAAATTTTCAAAAAAAAAACGCACAAACGTCATTTTGACTTAGAGTCAATCAATAACTTTATAACTGATCTTGTCATTAATGATTAAGCGTCGTAAAATGCGATTAAATGGTGAATGGTTACTACTTGCCGGAAATCGAGTCTACGAGTTAAAAGAACCAGAGGTAACTGGTCTTTCGATATCTGTTTCCTCAGAAAGGTCCATTTTAATCTCGAATGAGAGAGGGACAGTTAACGCTGTTTTATACTAAGTCTTAAATTCAGTCTTATGAATCATAAGTTAGTCATAAGTTATGATGTTTCTGAGATAATCTAAAAAATCTTTTTAATTTTATTTTTTATATTCTTTGGTTAATTAAACGATGGAAATTACTGATTTTGAGAAGCTTGATTCAATTTATTACATTACATTGCAAATGACTTAGACGATTTGAAATAAGGAATTTCAAAAATAAAAAATCGGATTTAATGTGTTCAAGCTATCTTGTAGAGAATTTTTTCTGGTCATTTTAAGACTTAGGTTTTTTTTTTATGTAAAATTTTCCAAAAAAAATCTATATTAAGGTCAATTTTTCGTGATTTTACAGGTAGTATGTGATCCAGTTCTAGCGAAGCTGTATGAAGTGCTAGAAGGCTGATTTTTTGGCCAGTGAAAATTAAGCGTTTTTCGGCTACCCATTTTTTTAATTGACGGTCGGCGACCAATATTTGACCTCTAATGACCGGTCAAAGTTCAAGGTCAATCTCAAGTTCATCGTATAGACTTGAAAGTATCCCCAAAAGAATCGGAAGGTCTTGGGTCTTTTCTCCCGTCTTTTATGTGACGGGAGAAAAAAATATTTTTTTTCTCCCGTCNACGATATTGGGCTTCCTCCTGTATTCTGTAATCTGAACTTGTTATCGACATTTAATAAAAGTCAATAATCAATAATAGAAGTCATATGTAAGAAATAATCATGTACACACAAGGCGCTAAAACGTGAAAATAATTTTGCGTTCTTACGCCTGGCAAACACATTAATCGTCTTTACTTTATTAAACCTTTGCCATAAATTGAATTTTTGGTCTCACAGACGATTTGAAATAAGAAATTTCAAAAATAAATAATCGGTTTTAACGTGTTTAAGCTATCCTGTAGAGAATTTTTTTCTGGTCATTTTAAGACGTAGGATTTTTTTTGTTCTTCAAAAATTTTTCGAATAAAATTGATTTTTCGTGATTTTACAGGTAGTCTGGAATCCAGTTCTAGCGAAGCCGTATGAAGAGCTAAAAAGCTGATTTTTTGGCCATTGAAAATTAAGCGTTTTTCGATTAGCTGTTTTTTGATTGAGGGTCGGCGACCAATATTTGACCTCTAATGACCGGTCAAGTTCAAGGTCAATCTCAAGTTCATCGTATATACTTGTAAGTACCCCCAAAAGAATTGGAAGAGTCGACTTTTTGATAAGCATATTAGAAACTATGGATCAATTATATACTCTTAGGTCGCTAGAGTGCAAAAACTGGTCAACACTCAAGGTTAATCTTAAGTCCAG
>SCLH01000428.1:23264-41907 GCA_004367855.1 Oikopleura vanhoeffeni | reverse complement strand
TAATTGAAATTTTTTGAAAATAATAAAATTTCTATAAATTGCGTGCCAAATGGCAAAAAACTGTGTCACAAGCAAGTGTTATAAATTTCATCAGGAGTTCAGAAACGATATTCGATTGACCCTTCCATCGGTTGAAATACGGAAATCAAATAGATACCAGGAAATAACACAACTGATTCGGTCTGATTTTTCAAGAAGAATTCAAAAAAGCATTAATAAAAAATTTTGGACTAGATTTGCGAAAATTTTTCACAATATTTCTAAAAAAAGTCGACAAAAAATGAACAAGATTTTTTAAAATATTTTAATGAGCTCATACACATTTATTCTGGGTCAGCTAACGATAATAAGCACAAAAAAATCAACCAACTAATTAATTTCGTAAATTAATTTGACGCCAGTCAAAAAACGGCGGAAAAGCTCCAATTTTGTATTCAAAATAAAAACTACATTTTACTATTGTTATTAAGATCCCGCCTACGTTTAACGACATTTTAATACCTTTTGTACGACTATTTAATTTTACGACTATTTAATATTACGACTTTTTAATATTACGACTATTTAATGATTATCCGAAATATTCTTAGGCATAAGAATATTTGAAACTTATTTGTCGGATATGAGGGCTTATTAAAGGAATTGGCCGATTTATTTGAAAGCTAAAAGTTGGAATAAAGGGTTCGACCTAAATGGGATTTCTCTATTTAAAAATTGAGAATTGTTGGGACAAGGCACATTGGTGGTGAATGAATAGTAAGAAATACGTTATTTTTCAAACTTTAATGTTTGTCAAAAGTTTTTGAGGAAAGGTTGAAAACAAGAAATACGATTTCTTTTCAAAAATTTTCATGTTTATCAATATTTTTAAGGAAGGTTGGAACCAAAAAATCCGTTTTTCCTTTCAAAAATTTCCTATGTTCATTAGAATTTTTCAGGAAAATTGAAAGCAAAAAATACGTTTTTTCTTTCAGAAATTTAAATGTTCCTTAATATTTTTAAGGAAGGTTGAAGGTTAAAAATAAGTTTTTTCTTTCAAAAATTTTTGGGAAATATTGTTTAAAGAGATTTTTTTTGTTGGACATCGTAGGCGTAAAACACGAATCCATTATCCGATTCAAATATTTTCGAGTACTTTTTGAAAAAACATAGTTACCGATATACGGTAATTTGAAAAAGTACTTAAATTCCGTTGAAATATACGTTCTCATTACAGCAATTAATTAATTTAAAAATAACTCGACGAAATAATTACAAAATAAGGATTGAAATATGTCATATACACCAGGGTCCAGTGGATAGGTGAAGGCGGATAGGTGAAACCCACGCAAAAACCTCCGTAAGCCCCTGCAATCGCCCACGCATCTGAAATAAAAAAAATTCTCCCTGACGTCCGGTGGATAGGTGAAAGCCGGCGGATAGGTGAAATCCGGCGGATAGGTCAAGGTTTTGAGCGACAAAATTTTCACCTATCCGCCGGACCCTGCTGTATACATGTAATTCCTTATTTCTTGAAATATAAGATCACGTGACGTTTTTCAAAAATGCTGTTTTGTTTAAAATTCTTAGATCATGTGTTTATTTGCCCTGAATTTTGTCGGCATAATTCGAGTACTATTTATTATTAGAGATTTGCCTCTACAATTTAAAAAAGTACTCAAATTACGTCAATAAAATTGATTAAAATTATTTCTACCTGAACCAAAATTTTATTTCTTAATTTGAAGGTCTCGTTATCGTTTTTGAACTTTCCAAAATTTTCTATTTTTTCTCAGCATTATTTTCCTTCTACTGGCTGTAGCTTTTAAAGTTTTACCCCGTTGACGCTAATTTTGGTTGCATTAGTTCACTCTTAATTCAATCTCGAGAATCAAAATAAAAAAAAATTTCAAATGGTTTCTTAGATCCTGAAAATCGACGTACCCCACGAGGGTTATATCTCGGGAACCATATATGGTAGGATATTAATTTTTGCTGCATTCAAAATTTTGTTAACGGTTGGCTTACAAAAGATTTAAAAAATAAAAATTTTGACCGAAAAAAAGTATTTTCTTCAAATAATTGACTGAATGTCGTGATTTAGACATCGGATCTGACTAACTTTTTTGCCAATTCAAATTTTTGATGTCGATATCTTATAAAAATGATAAATTTTGTATTTTTTTGAAAATTAATTTTCCAAACCTAAGAAAAAAACATATTTTTGCCAAATTTTGAAGTAACCCAAACTTTGACTGCATATAAAAACATAACCATTAAAGATAGCAGAATAAGGAGCATAAAATTCCAATGTTTTTACTCGATCAGAATATTGAGATCTAATTCTTCAAAATGATAAAAAAATATTTTTTTGCGCCACCCAATTATTTTGAAAATGCAATGACATCATGAAAAATACAGATTTTGGTACATTTACAAAATGTTTAGCAAATTTTTATTTTGATTGGGCTATGCAAACAATTTTTTTTTTATCATTTTGAAGAATTCGACCTTAATATTCTGATCCAGAAAAAACATTGGAATTTTATGCTCTAGAACTCTTGTTTTTGCCTGTCCATGTTCAAAATCTCAAATTTATACATTTCACTTTTTATACATTTCACTATCAATCCACCAAAAACAGCCATTTCGAGGATTTTATCAGGGATTGTAGGCCAATTAAATCGAAAAATTAAAATATTAGCGCAAAATTTTTTTAAACTAACAAATTTAGGTAGCCTTACAAAAAATCTGGAATTCTGTTAAGGGGGTAGGGGTCGGGTTTTTTGAGCCCTTTATAGAATTTATTTATGATACATTAATCTCGGTAATGACTAAAGTTGACCCAATGAATCTCATGGTGGCAATTATTTTTTCAAAACAATCTAGAAGAAAATCTATAATTTTCAAAATTCGAATATTTTTTTTTGCTTTTAATACGGTATTCCACCATGATATATGAACATTTTATTATTGTGATATATGACACCGAAAACCAATGCATGACATTAAAATTATCGGAAATGTCTTAATCGAATTCTAGAAATTTCAATTATTTTTAAGCCAAATGTTAAACCTAATTATTGAAATTTGACGCTGATTGGTTGAAATTTTGATTAGCTGTAAGCAAACTTTTTGATAGTGAAATTCTCAGCTTCAATTTGGTGGTTACTTTATGTTTTGATTATATTTTTATTTCAATTTAAAATTGTATTTTTTTGATGTTTCGCTTTTTTGCGTCTTCAGAATGAGAAAAATCGAAATTTATAAGCAGAAATAGTTTTTGTGTCGAAAATATATGACTTAATCGGGCCTCAGTTTGGCTTAATTATTGTTTGGATTAGACAAACTTTTGTTTCGAACTTTTCATTTCGGTTCACTATCATTCAATTTCTAGAATTCTAGAATTGTATTCTCTAAAATCCTTCTCATCATTTTACCCACGCAGTATATTTATCTACCTTAGTCGAAAAATGGCTTGCTTTCTAAACATTTCGTCTAAAAGAAGATATGAGTTTGAAGTCGAAAAAACTGGCAAAATCGGGTTTAAGTGAGATTCTAGAGAAAAAAAATCAAAAATCGAAAATTTCTTTCATCACTTTTTTGTTCTCATTTTATTCGCTACTGATTGTTGTAAATTTGAGACGCTTTTGTATGTGGGGTCTTAAAAGAAGATAGATTTAAAAAAAACACCGTTTAGTGCTCTAGAATAGACTCACACTGGTGGTGTGATGCAACAGGTTGACTTTGAGATGTGTAATCGTTAGACGAGGATAGATCTACAAACGAGTATCCTCAGATTTTTTAACAACTGCCCTAGAACTGTTCTCAGGCGTGATTGAAAGGTACCAAAAAGCGACACCTACCCCCTTAACTTTGGTCAACTCGTTTGGTGCTATTTTAAAATAGATACGATAACCTTGAGTCCAAAGGGTAATTTTCTAGTAGTGCTCCAGTTAAGACATGTAATAGAAAAATCATAAGAGACCAGTTTAAACTAAATTGAAAACACTAATTTGAAAACCTTTATTTTATTTTTGAATGGATTCGTAAAAACAATTAAAAAACTATAATTTTTGCTTGGTTTAATAACAAAAAACGAAACTTTTCTTTACTTTTGAAAAACTTCCAGAATTAAAATCTAAAAAGAAGAATACCCGTCGATATGCTTTATTATTGATGATCTTGAAGAAAATCAAAGTCTTTTGATATAAGGTTTAAATAATATGTCCCTATAAACATATATTTCTGCTGTCGGTTAGCTTAATTTGCCGCCTGGTCGAACAATGCAGAGAAAATTTTATAAAAAATTATCTGGGAAATAATGGATCATTCTTAAAATTTTGTAAGATTTTCATGTCGTCATAAAAAGTTGCAAGCCGTTTAAAAAAATTTCCAGCCTTTTAAGGGGGTACCCCTCGTGGAAAATAGCTTTTCATGGTCTTTGAGGGCAAATATCTGGAAAACTATACATTGTAAAACCTAATTGTTAACCCTGGTAGATTAATTGGACCTGAATCCCACATCTAAAACTATAATTAAGGATCACTGATTGCTTGACCAATCAGGAACGAGCTTCAAAGTAGAGTTATATTTTGTAGCGAAAAACCTATTTTTTCGTGAGTTTTTTGGGTAGAAAAATTATTTTTCGATTTTATGAGCCACAATAAACGCACGCAGGTCTGTTACTATCGTTTTTGAATATGCAAAAAACCATTGTTTGAGCTGATTTTAAAAGGCTCGCGGAAAAGCCTATTTCTCCCTCGATTTTTTAGTCACAATTTTAAACCATATTTGAATGAACAGCTCGTGACCTCGCGGAGGGCTGTTACTATCAAAACTTGAATTTCCATGATTTTTCTTTTCGAAAACAGTACTTCTAATTCTTGAAAGTCAATAATTGTTGATCAAAATGCTTAAAATCAAGACAAGATATTTTCAAAAAGATTATAAAGTATTTTCTTAAGGCTTTATTGGGTTAAAAATACCACCAGATTATCTCAAATTATCTATATTTTCCAAAAAAACTAGTTAAATAAAATTCTGATTTTGTTTTGTTTTAGCCTCAATTCATGAAGGTTAATTATCCTTTCAAAAACCCCTACAAAATAACTGAGGCGCTTCCATGTACGCAGTAAATATATGGTGGTATTTGGTGCAATTCGGTGCACTCTGATTGCCTTTAAGTCTTCATAAAAATCAGACATGACCACCCCCTTAAAGAAATGCAATGTCAAAGCCTGATTTCAGAAATAAGTGTGAAAGCAAGGCCAGGTTAACAAAAAAGAACAGAAGAAAATAGGAAAGTTAAGTATAATAGCCAAATCAGACAAGAATCTAATCAGTCATTGACTGGCAGTCAATCACTTTAATCCTCATTTTTCATTGTGCCAATTTTTAGTTATTTCAGAGTCGCAACTAAAAAAGTAGAGATTACCTGTGGGTTAAGTCGCAGAATTTACGCCCATAAATTTGTAATTTAAAGAAAAAAATTGTGCTGACCCAATTTCACCAAATGAAAACTGTATTTTTTTCAATTTTGCGTTGACATTAGTAGACTAAGTGACAAAAGACAACCTAGGCAAGGAATCGGCTAAAGTGGATAAGATCGTATTTAAATTATAGAATCAGATTGAATCGCGTCTTTTTTTTCTATTCGATTCAATCAAATATATAGTCATGATTTTGGTATCAGTTGGTCCAATCCGATACTGTTTGGGTACGGGATTTGATCCGGGATTGGTGAATTGCTTCCTTGCGAGTTTGATGCAGAATTACCAGAAGACATTTTTTCGTAAGTAGTTTTGTATTAAATCTCGATAAAAAGGGTAAAGTGTAGATAATTTTTTAAATTTTAAATTGTGTGGCTTTTTTCAGAATAATTTTGTCTATATAGGCAGATAAAATTTGTGTGGGTGATTGTTTAAGGTACTTATGAAAGGCATAGTATCAGAACATTTTTTAGTTTATGATACTATTAACCTTCTTCATAGGCACATATTTTTATGTTTTTATTATTTTTTTAGAATGTAAATCATTTTTTTATTTCGTCTTCATTTTCTTCTACGGTTACCTCGATCGTAACCGTAGTCCAGTATATGACGGCGAAACATTCCTTATGAGTTCACCCACCAAACTCATTTTTAGTAATTATCATTTGATGACAAGACATTCCCCTGTCTCACAGCTTCTTTTTTCTTTATTTTATGTTGTTGTTTTGATTTTTGTGGTTGACTTTTTGTTGTTTGTTATTGACATGATTTTTTTTAAATTCTTTAGTGCTTCTGTTTTTGTTTTTTAAATGTCACAAGTTGTATAAAATATAATGTATAAAAATTTGTTCATGAAGAAATTGGATAAATAGTCATTTGAAAAAAAAGGAAACATATTTATTACACTGATAATAATAGAATAAACCTGTTCCTGTGAATCTGGCTGAGTTAAAGCTAAATTCTCACGTATATCTGGTAATAGATCATTCTGATTCACAAGATACAAATTCATGGTTTGTTTAGACGACGAAATTTAAAAAATTAAGTAGATAACATGAATCTTAGTAAGTTATGGTTGATTCGAAGTTTAAAAATTAATGTTAAGTAAAAATAAGTGATCTCAGGCATGAATGAAGTAAGTTTGATAAAATATTAGCAAAAAATTTGTTTAAACTGCACTTTCAATAATTGCATCATGTTGATTTGGTTGCGCAGCTCGAAATCGTCTTGTAGGTGTAGTATTTCTTAAGATCTCGTCATATGGTTCAACTGTTAGAGTTGAAATTTTTTCAGTAATTTTCTATGTATTATCGTTTTCTCAGCAAGTTTCTCAGCAAGAGAAAAACGATTGAAAAAGTGCAAATCTGTCAAATAGCATAATAATAACATAAAATTAAGAAATAATAATAAAATTAAACGAAGAAATAATAATATACAAAATGAAGCTTCTTGACATTCTTATTGAGAATTATGAGTTGAGTGAACCTCAAAACTTAGAAGACGACGAAAATTTTTTTCTTATGGACAGAAATAAATTCTGGAGTTGAATTGTTCAGAGTTGGAGAAAACCTTGAGGCCCTCGATATTAATGTCGAAAATTATGCAAAAATATCTAATTTTTTCTCAGAGAGTAAAGAACGAAACTTATTTGCCGATTCAGAAATCACGAAATTTGAAGAAGGTTCAAATGTGAATTTTGCTCAATCTCTTATGCCTGGGAACATTCGTTAAGAATTTCAATTTTGCTTAATTTTAACCCGAAAAATCTGTCTTAAGGGAGTCACCGACGGACGCTATATCTCGGAACTCAGACACGAGAAAAAGTAATTTTAGCTGCATTTCATTTTTAAATATCGTTCATTAAAAGGAAACAATTTTCGATATAAAATTTCATAAATTTCGGATTTTACGACGTATTATTTTCTTCACTTTACTGTATATTTGGAAGTATTATTGTTGAATTTAATTTTGCTTGCACATTTTTCTGTGATTCAATCAGGTAATGTAAAATTAAAAAATTTTATTTGTCGAAAAAAATTATCAATTTGACTTTTTCTAAGTATTATTTTCATTCAACTCACGTTCGTTGAATGATACGTTGAATTTAATTTTGTTGCAGCAATTTGATGTGAATTTTGATGTGAGATCAAATAAAAAATATTTTTCGAGAAACTTTTATCGAATTCACCCAAATGTTGATAATTAGTCTCATTTTTGATTGAATACGATTGCAAGCATGTTCATTTTGTTTGCCAAAGACTAAGGATTACAAATTGAAAACCAAATTTATTAAAATTTGAAATATTATTTAGTTTTAGGTCGCATTGGAGCGGCGGTTGCTTAAGTAACGAGATGGTGGAATGGCGTAAAGAATGCGATGTTAATCATGCAAGAATGAAATGTCGAGATGCACAGTTAGAAAAATGGATGATAAATTAAAGAAGATTTGAGTAGTTGTGATTATGAAATTCTTATGATAAGGTGATGTTGTAGGGATTTGGTGATGGGTTTGGATTTGTAAATTGTCGGTGTTATGTCGGGTAGGTTTTTATAAATTAATGTGTGGTTTTCTATAATTTTAATATAGGCAGATAGATTTTGTTTGGGTGATTTTTTTTAGTATTATGAAGGCTAGTATCAGAAACATTTTTAGTTTATGATATATTAATTCGCTCATATGCACATATTTTTTGTTTTATTATTTTTTAGATGTAATCATTTTTATTTCTTTTTATACGGTTACCTCGATGTAACGTATATATATTGACGGCGGAAATCATTCTTATGAGTTCACCCACCAAACTCATTTTTAGTAATTATCATTTAATGACAAGACAGATACGATTGAAATTTATTGGTCCGTCAATCCGATCCCATCCAATATTAATGAAATTTAGGAGTCAGTCGATCCGATACAGTTATTTTTGATGCTTGAGTCGATGCAACCGATATGATCCAATCTTAATAAGCTCGAAAAATCGATACGTTTAGGAAATCGAACCATATATATCGGAAAACCGATACGTATCGAAAATCGAACCATATTGGAAAGTCGATATGTATCGGAAAAGTAGATACTACCCGCAGATTGAATCTCGCGAAATGCGAACAGATTGCGTGGGCGGAGCTCCTATCTCACAATGGGCAAGTCCAGTCCCATTGACTGAAATTTACTCTCGTGGCTCGGACATACATTCTCTTGGTAGCACGTAAATGGAATTTTCAAAGAAGTTTAAAAAAATCTAGAGCGGAAATTTTAATTGAATACCCGCGCACGGTGCAAGGACCTTTTTTCTGTGACGTCATGCAATTTAACTTTTTGAGTCATAAACTGTGGAATATGTGACGTTATTTTATTTAACTCTTGTGAGCATATAAAAAACAGTTCCGCCAAGGCACCAGAGCCACAATTGTGGCGTTACTTTGAATGTTGTAAACAGAAAGCTTAAGGCAGTTGGAATTTGAATTTTTTCTGCATAAGGACGTAATAANTGGTTCAAAACACCTTTAAGGGGTTAGGTGTCGGTTTTTTTGAGCTCTTTATAGAATTAAATTGATGCATACATTAATATCGGTCATGACTTAAAGTTGACCCAATGAATCTCATGGTGGCAATTAATTTTGTTCAAAAACAATCTAGAACAAAATCTAGAATTTTCCAAAAGTTCGAATATTTTTTGCTTTAATCGGTATTCCACCATTGATATGAACATTTATATTGGTGGAATAGGAACCCACCGAAAAACAATTGCATGACATTAAAATTTATCGGAAATGTTCTTTATCGAATTCTAGAAATTTCAATTATTTTAAGCCAAAATGGTTAAACCTAATTATTGAATTGACGCTGATTGGTTTGAAATTGATAGCTGAGCAAACTTTGATCAGTGAAAAATCTCAGCTTCAATTTGGTCGCGTACTTTTTTTTTATTATATTTTATTTCAAATTTAAAAATTGGGATTTTTTTTGACATGCTTTCGCTTTTTGCGTTCTTCAGAATGAGGAAAAAATCGAAATTTATAAGCCAGAAATCAGTTTTTTGTGTCGAAAAATATATGACTAATCGCGGCCGGCAGTTTGGGTAATTATTGTTTGGATTAGACAAAACTTTTGTTTTCGAAAACTTTTCATTTCCGGTTCACTATCATTCAATTTTCTAGAATTCTAGAATTGGTATTCTAAAATTCCTTCTCATACTTTTACCGCCCATTATATTATCTACCTTAGTCGAAAAAATGGCTTGATTCTAAACATTCGTCTAAAAGAAGATAGGATTTGAAAGGGTCGAAAAACTGCAAAATCGACGTGTTAAGTGGAATTCTAGAAGAAAAAAAATCAAAAATCGAAAAATTCCTTCTCATCAACTTTTTGTTCTCATTTATGGTCGCTACTTGTGGAAATTTTTTGAGACGCTTTGTATTGTGGGGTCTTAAGAAGATAGATTTAAAAAAACCGTTTAGTGCTCTAGATAGAAACTCACCACCTGGTGGTGTGATGCAAACAAAGGTTGACTGTGAGATGTGTAATCGTAGACGAAGATAGGATCTACAAACGAGTATCCTCAGATTTTTACAACTGCCTAGAACATGTCTCAGCGTGATGAAAGTACAAAAAGCGACACCTACCCCCTTAACTTGGTCAACTCGTTGGTGCTATTTACAATAGATACGATAACCTTGAGTCCAAAGGGTAATTTTTAGGTAGTGCTCAGTTAAGACATGTATAGAAAAGATCATAAGAGACCGGTTAAACAAAATTGAAAAAACCTAATTTGAAAACCTTTATTTTATTTTTGAATGGATTCGTAAAAACAATTAAAAACTATAATTTATTGCTTGGTTTAATAAACAAAAAACGAAAACTTTTCTTTACTTTTGAAAAAACTTTCCAGAATTAAAAATCTAAAAAGAAGCAATACCGTCGATATGCTTCATTATTGATGATCTTGAAGACAAATCAAAGTACTTTTGAATAAGGGCTTAAATAATAGCTCCCTATAAACATAGAGTTCTGCGTCGGTTAGCTTAATTTTGCCGGCCTGGTCGAACAATGCAGAGAAAATTTTATAAAAAATTATCTGGGAAAATAAGGAGCATTCTTAAAATTATTGTAGATTTTCATGTGCGTCATAAAAGTTGCAAGCCGTTTAAAAAAAATTTTCCAGCCTTTAAGGGGTACCCCTCGTGGAAAAAAGCTTTCATGTCTTGAGGGCAAAATATCTGGAAAACTTTAATACATTGTAAACCTAATTGTTTAACCCTGGTAGCATTAATTTGGACCTGAATCCCACATCTAAAACTATAATTAAGGATCACTGCATTGTGCTTGACCAATCCAGGAAACGAAGCTTCAAAGTAGAGTTATATTTGTAGCGAAAAAAACCTATTTTTTTCGGTGAGTTTGTGCGGTAGAAAATTATTTTTCGATTTATGACCACAATAAACGCACGCAGCTCGGTTACTATCTTTGTGAATATGCAAAAAACCATTCGTTGACCTGATTTGCTGATTTTTAAAAGGCTCGCGGAAAGCCTATTTCTCCCTCGATTTTTTAGTCACATATTTTAAAAACCATATGTGTTTGAATGAACAGCTTTCTGACCTCGGGAGGCTGTTACTATCAAAACTTGAATTTCCATGATTTTTCTTTTCGAAAACAGCTACTTCAATTCTTGAAAGTCAATAATTGTGATTCAAAATGCTAAAATCAAGACAGGCATATTTTTCAAAAGATTATAAAGTATTTTCTTAAGGTCTTATTGGGTTAAAAATACCACAAGCTTATCTCAAATTATCCATTATTTTCAAAAAAACTAAGTTAAATAAAAATTTCTGATTTTGTTTGTTTTTAGCCTCAATTTCATGAAGGTTAATTATCCTTTCAAAAAACCCCTACAAAAAAACTTGAGGCGCTCTCCATGTACTGCAGTAAATACTAGTGGTATTTCGTGCAATTCGGTGCACTCTGATGCCTTTAAGTCTTTCATAAAAAATCAAGACATGACCACCCCCTTAAAGAAAGCAATGTTCAAAGCCTGATTGGCAGAAAGAAGTGTGAAAGCAAGGCCAGGTTAACAAAAAGAAACAGAAGAAAATAGAAAGTTAAGTATAATAGCCCAAATCAGACAAGAATCTAATCAGTCATGACTGGCCCAGTCAATCACTTTAATCCTCATTTTTCAATTGTGAAACAATTTTAGTTATTTCAGAGTTCGCAACTAAAAAAAGTAGAGATTACCTGGGGTGAAGTCGCAAATTTACGCCCAAATAAATTTGTAATTTAAAGAAAAAAAATTGTTGCTTGACCCAATTTCACCAATGAAAACTGTATTTTTTTCAATTTTTGCGTTGACATTAGTAGACTAAGTGACAAAAAGACAAACCTAGCAAGGAATCGCTAAAGGGATAAGATCGTATTTAAAATTAGAGAATCAGATTGATTCGCGTCTCTTTTTTTCTAATTCGAGTCAAATCAAATAGTATAGTAATGAATTTGGTATAGTTGCGTCCAATCGATACTGTTTGAGTACGGGATTCTTGAGCCGCATTGGTGAATTGCTCCTGCGTAGTTTGATGCAGAATTACCAGAAGACATTTTTTCGTAAGTTTAGTTTTTGTATTAAATCTCGATAAAAGGTAAAGTGTAGATATTTTGTAATTTTAAATGTGTTGCTTTTTTCCAGTAATAATTTTGTCTATATATAGCAGATAAAATTTGGGGTGATTGTTTAACTGTACTTATGAAAGGCATAGTATCAGACATTTTTTATTTATGATACTTATTAACCTTTTCATAGCACACTATTTTATGTTTTTATTATGTTTTAGATGCTAAATCATTTTGTGGTTCGGCTCATTTTCTTCTACGCGTTACCTCGATCGTAACCGTAGTCCAGTATATGACGGCGAAACACCCCCCTTTCCTTATGATTCACCCCCAAACTCATTTTTTAGATTAATTATCATTTATGACAAGACATTCCCTGCTCACAGGCTTCTTTTTCTTTTATTTTATGTTGTTGTTTTGATTTTGTGGTTGACTTTTTGTGTTGTTATTGACAGTGATTTTTTTAAATTCTTTAGTGCTTCTGTTTTTGTTTTTAAATGTCACAATTGTATAAAATATAAGTATAAAAAATTTGTTCATGAGAAATTGGATAAATTAGTCATTTGAAAAAAAAGGAAACATATTTATACACTGATTTAATAATAGAATAAAAACCTGTTCCTGTGAATCTGCTGAGTTAAAGCTAAATTCTCACCGCTATATCTCGGTAATAGATCATTCTGGATTCACAAATACCAATTCATGGTTGTTTAGACGACATATCTAAAATTTAAAAATTAAGTTAGATAACATGAATCTTTGTAAGTTATGGTTGATTCGAAGTTTAAAAATTAATGTTAAGTAAAAATAAGTGATCTCAGGCATGATGAAGTGAGTTGATAAAAATATTAGCAAAAAATTTGGTAAACTGCACTTTTCAAAATTGCATCATGTTGATTTGCGATTGCGCAGCTTCGAAAATCGGTCTTTGTAGTGGAGTATTCTTAAGATCTCGTCATATGGTTCAACTGTTTAGAGTTGAAATTTTTCAGAATTTTCTATTTTATCATCGTTTCTCAGCAAGTTTCTCAGCAAGAGAAAAACGATTGAAAAAGGTGCAAAATCTGTCAAATAGCATAAGTAATAACATAAAATTAAGAAAGTAATATAAAATTAAAACGAAGAAATAATTAATATACCAAATGGAAGCTTCTGACATCTTATTGAGAATTATGAGTTGAGTTGACCTCAAACTTAGAAGACGACGAAAATTTTTTTCTTATGGACAGAAAATAAATTTTGGAGTTGAATTATTCAGTTTTTGCCGAGAAAACCTGAGGCCCGTCGATATAATGTCGAAAATTATGCAAAAAATATCTAATTTTTTTAGAGAGTAAAGAACGAAACTTATTTGCCGATCAGAAATCACGAAATTTGGAAGAGGTTCAAAGGTGAATTTTGCTGCAATCTCTTTATTTGCCTGGAACATTCGTTAGAATTTCAAATTGTTGCCTTAATTTTTAACCCGAAAAAATCTGTCTTAAGCGGAGTCACCGACGGGACGCTATATCTCGGAACTCAGACACGAGAAAAAGTTAATTTAGCTGCATTCTCATTTTTGATATCGATTTCATTTCCAAAAAAATGAAAAACCAAATTTTTTCGATATAAAAAAATATTCATAAATTCGGATTTTACGGAAGTATTATTTCAGTCACTTTTACTGTATCTTTGAAGTATTAATTGTTGAATTTAATTTTTTGCTTGCCATTTTTCCTGTGAATTCACATCAGGTATGTAAAATTTAAAAATTTTATTTGTCGAAAAAAAAAATTTTCAAAAATTTCTGGACTTTTTCTAATATTATTTTCATTCAACTCACTGTATCTTGTAATGATCGTTGAATTTAATTTGTGCACCAATTTGACTGTTGATTTGAATCGTGAAGATCACAATAAAAAATATTTTTCGAAAAAAACTTTTATCGAATTCAACAAAATATGATATTAGTCTCATTTTTTGCATTTGAATACGATCGCAAAGACAATTTCATTTGTGTGCAAAAGAACAGGATTACAAATCTGAAAAAAACAAAATTTTATTAAAAAAAAATTTGGAAATCATTTATTTCATTTTTAAAGCTTCCAAAATCTTGAGCGCGATGCATTTAAGTACCCGAAAAGGATGTGGCATATTGACGTCAAAGGAAAAATGCGATTGTCTAACTCATGCTAAAAAAATGAAAATTTCGCAAAACTCACGCACAGTTAGAAAAAATAAAATTGGGATGAAAATGAAATTTAAACCAGAAGAATTTGCAATGTCAATTTTGTTTTCGCTGATTTTTAAGCCAAATATTCGTTTAAAATTCGCCACATCAATTGCCGCGCTCCTACACCAGTTTGGGTACGGGATTTTGATCGGTGATTGCGTGAATTGCCTTCCTTGCGAGTTGATGCAGAATTACCAGAAGACATTTTTTCGTAAGTATTTTGTATTAAATCTCGATTTAAAAAGGTGAAGTGTGAATAATTTTTAAATTATACAATTGTGTGGCTTGTTTCGAATAAGTTGGTATATATAGGCAGATAGGAATTTTCTGCGGTGATTTTTTTAAGACTTATGAAAGCATAGTATCAGCACCATTTTTAAGTTTATGATACTATAACCTTCCTCATAGGCACATATTTTTATGTTTTTATTATTTTTTAGAATGTAAATCATTTTTATTTCGTCTTCATTTTCTTTTACGGTTACTCTGAGTCGTAACCGTAGTCCAGATATGACGCGAAACATTCCTTATGAGTTCACCCACCAAAACTCATTATTTAGTTAATTATTCATTTGATGACAAGACAGATACGATTTGAAATTTATTGGTCCGTCAATCCGATCCCATCCAATATTAATGAAAATTTAGAGTCAGTCGAGCGGATTACAGTTATTTTTTGATGCTTGAGCGATTGCAACCGATATGATCCAATCTTAATTAAGCTCGAAAAATCGATACGGTTTTAGGAAATCGAACCATTATTATATCGGAAACCGATACGTATCGAAAATCGAACCATTATTGGGAAGTCGCATATGTATCGGCAAAAGTAGCATGACTTACCCGAGATTGAATCTCGCGAAAACCTGCGAACAGATTGCGTGGCGGAGCTCCTATCTCACAATGGGCCAAGTCCAGTCCATTGACTGAAATTTACTCTCGTGCTGCGGACATCATTCTCTGTAGCACGTAAATGAATTTTCAAAGAGTTTAAAAAAAATCTATGAGCGGAAATTTTAATTGAATACCCGCCGCACCGGTGGCAAGGACCTTTTTTCTGTGACGTCATGCCAATTTAACTTTTTGAGTCATAAAAACTGTGGAATATGTGACGTTATTTTATAAAACCCTTGTGAGGCATATAAAAAAACAGTTTTTTTTCCGGCCAAGGCACCAGAGCACAATTGTGCGTTACTTTGAATGTTGTAACAGAAGCTTAAGGCAGTTGGAATTTGAATTTTTTCTGCAAAGAAGTTGAGAGGTAATATTTCGCATTCCGAAACTTTATATTCTAGAATTTCAATTTTTAGTTCTAGAAATATAGTGAGAAGAGCAAGGACCATATCACGTGATAAACGGTCACAGGTGTTCACCAAGTGACTTTTCCGTCGGAAACATGCACAAGTATCTGGCCTACGTAATCGTTTTTGTCCGCTTTGATTTACTATCTCATACACAAAAGTAATATTATTAAATAAGTCAAAAAAATTTTGATTGGACAAATCATGATTTCGATTAAAATGTTTATTTTTCCCTATAAAAGCACGATTATTACACCTTTTTCATTATTTTCAAGTTGAGTATGGTAATGAAGCTTACAAACTGTTGACAGCTTTTGATAGCTTAAATTACACTGTTTTTATAATTAATTTAAGTTTACTCATGGATTACTTGAAGTTGAAAAATTTGAAATCTTCACTTCCGGCGAAAAAAAAAATATCTGCCCTAGGATACAATACCATTTTTATTTAAACTGTTATGCATGCACAAACGCTTTGCCTAAAAAACTGGCTAATCTCATACTTGGTATTTTATGTCTAGGCTGAAATAATTTTCAGGGAGTGAAACATAGGCAAAAAAATCTTATAAATCAACACCCCGTAATTCTGGAACCAAACATTTCGAAAAAAAATTTCAATATTTTTCCGGAACCGAATCAAAATTTTCTATAATGTGTTGAAAGAAAAAGATTCTACGATCCCGTTTTTTGCCGTTTTTTGAATGATTTTAGGGATGCTAGAGCCACATATTGTGGCCCGTGCTCACAAGGTTAACCCCTTCGAAACTTTAAAAACAAAGGTGAATTAATGAAAAAACAAATTAAGATATTATGAAAACTACGATTGGAGGGGAAGAAGTTTTAGGGTGAAATTTCACGAAAAAAATTTTGGTAATATTTTTGATGACTCATCACTTCCGGTTTTACCGGAAATAGAGTTAAAATCTAGATTCAAGGAGTTATATTGAATTAAGGAGTGAAATTGGGGTAAAATTTCTTCAGAAAATTTTGATGATATTTTAGATGACTCATCACTTCCGGTTTGACCGGAAGTAGAGTTAAAATCTAGATTCAAGGAGTTATATTGAATTAAGGAGTGAAATTTGGGGAAACTTTGTTCAGAAGAATTTTGGTGATATTTTTGATGACTCATCACTTCCGGTTTGACCGGAAGTAAAGTTAAAATCTAGGTTCAAAGAATTATATTGAATTAAGAAGTGAAATTTGGGGTAAAATTTGTTCAAAAAAAATTTGGTGATATTTTTGATCACTCATCACTTCCGGTTTGACCGGAAGTGAAGTTAAAATCTGGATTCAAGCAGTTATATCAAATCAATGAGTTAAATTTAGGGTAAAATTTGTTCGGAAAAATTTTGATGATATTTTTGATGCCTCATCATTTCCGGTTTGACCGGAAGTAAAGAAAAAATATTTATATAAGCAATTATATTAAACCAAGAAGTAAAATTGATAGTAAAATATATAAAAAAAAATTAACTGACATTTTTGCTTTGACCGAAAGAAAACTTCATATCCTAATTTAATAAGAAATACGCCGGATTTAAAATGTAATACTGACAGTCAAAATTGGACCAAATTTATTTTATTTTTATTTTCAACAGTTTTTATTAACAGTTGAAAAGTGGTTCTTCACATCGGGAATCTCGTCTCCGGGAAAAGCTTGTTTCCTTCTGATTTTTTCTTGGTTGAGCTCGGTTTGAATCTTTCTTCCGGAAAAACCGGTAGGCAACAAAAAAACCACAGCAGCAGGTAAAACTCAGGCAAAGCATGACCACGACAATGCTGAAAAATGGAATTAACTAGGACATCGTGTAAAGGGCATAAAGGTTCTTCGGAACCGGCTTGACACCGAGGCTCTCTGGCAGCTCTCCTGAGCATGTGTTAGCTCAGGATCAGCTCCAGGTGCTGACTCTCGGCTGGCCTGCTACCACCATATATAAAGGATGGCTAGGTGCTCATTAAGGGTAGTTCCTCTAGAGAGCCCACCCGAGCCAGCAACGCCAGCAACCATCCAAACGATACCCGCCCGACTCCCACCTCCCTCTACTTACACAGGTACAACCCATATAGTGATTATTGTATTATAACATTGACCTGAGCAACATATCCCTACGGGGCCATGTACAGTGTAAGGCCATAAATAGGCATTACATAAAGTGGTGAAAGCGGTGGGATTATTTAATTTAGATTAATAGAAATCAGAATTAAAAAAAAACAAGAAACCTTCAGAGTATTGAGAAATTGAAAACTAAGTATAACTTAAAAATTTAAAGAGAAAAGTGAAATAAAAATATTGAAATCTGGAAAAAGTTCTAAACCANCACCAGAGTCTTTTCGAATGATACGTGTAAACTAGAGAAACCAAAAAACGTTGCGGCAATAGAGACAATTGTTTTTAAATGAGATTGTTATTTATTTGAAAGGTCAATAAAATATAAGAGGTCAAATTTAAACAAGTGAGTGTTCAGAAAAGGTTTCAATATGATTTTGTTGACGGTATAAAACAGAAAAAATAAAAAAACGGTTAAGAATAATAAGAGATAACGGAGTCTAGAAAATATATTGTGCCGTATGAATAACAGGCGTAAACGGCACAGTCCCTTTACGGTATATATTCACCCGAACTACAAGGCGTCACCGGCTCTCGCGGGTGTCACCAGCTAGGACCGGTGTCAGCGGCTAGGACCGGTGTCACCAGGGCAACCTCCGGATACCGTATATAAACGGTCCGGAGCTCGGCTCAGGCAACCACTCACCAGGAGAGCGCTTCCCGATTCACCCGATCTACCCAGAGCATTAAAAGACATTAAAGGTTTGATTTAATGAGATAGTTAAATGGGGTTATGGGTTATAGAAAGGGCAAATAGATAAAGTTGACTAATATTTAGAAGGCTAAGGTTTAGAGAGAACCTTAGCCTTTGCAATGGTGAAAGCGCGTGAGCGAAACGACCACGAAAAAAAAATTAAAGATAAATTAATATAAAATTAATGTTAATTTAATATTTATAGAAATTTTAAAAAAAATTAAAAAAAAAGTTTAAAAAGTCAGTTTC
>SCLH01000428.1:0-18919 GCA_004367855.1 Oikopleura vanhoeffeni | reverse complement strand
ATACTACCGTTACGTGATCTGTGAAAATTTGACCTCAATTGGATATACCGTCTGGGAGGAAATGGATTTTGAAATTTTGAAAACGTCACCTTGTTACGATACTGTACCTATGGGTGTGATGGTCAGAAATAATTTGTGATGTACTTTTCCGCAAGATTAAGGATAGATCTACAAATTAACATTTTCGGTTTTTCTCATGAACTGTTAGTTTTCAGTATATTTTACCTAGAAAATGTCAAATCAGAGTCGTATACCCCCTTAAGGGAATTGTGGGTGCTTCCAGCAATTTGCTGGGGAAAAAAAAAACTCTTTTTAAAAGTCAAATATCTTTTGTGAGAATTGAGTGAACGTTTATTTTTCCAATTGTATATTGTAGTCCGTAACCTTGAGAAGTCAAAAATTGATTCATTTTTAGAAAATATTTTCACATCAACCTTTAAATGCATAAAACCTTATTGCTGGTATTTTTTTTCATCGAAGTATACCGTCATATCCACGTATCCAAAAATCACATTATGCCGATATTGTTGATCAGAAAAAAATTCTCTACAATTGCAACCAAGAAAATTTTATAAATTCATCTTAATTCGCCAAAAATTATTTGTGATTATTCGGGCATTTCAATTAGCAAGCGATTTCAATCTCAAAAAGTGTCATATGATTTTTCAAATNAGAAAAAAAGTGCTCTGGTTGTATACGGTATTCAGAATATATCCTGTCAAAAATATTAATTGCCATAACCAAGGCTTCTGGGTCGAGTTCGAAAAACTTTCTCCACGTGTGGAGAATTCCGATGTAATATTCGCGATCTTTTATGGTTACACAATGCAGCTTACGATCATAGTCACGATTATTTTCGTCCTAAAAATATCACCTTGTTACGATACTGTACCTATTGGTGTAACGGTCAAAAATAATTTGTGATGTACTTTTTCGCAAGATTAAGGATAGATCTACAAATTAACATTTTCGGTTTTTCTCATGAACTGTTAGTTTTCAGTATATTTCACCGAGAAAATGTCAAATCAGAGTCGCATACCCCCTTAAGCCCGCATGCCAACTCACAAACAAATATCATGTGAAATGAATGAAGAGTAGGCTTTTGAGTGTTTTTGGGAGGCCTAATAAATATCATTTTCTCAGCGTAGGTTAAATTATCTTATGATCTCAGTGGTACTGCCGACATCCCGAAGAATTATTCTACATATATGTAAAAAACACGATTTTGTGTTTTTGAGGGCGAATATCTTAAAGACTACCCAATAGTTAAATACAATGTTTTATTTGATCGAAAATCTTACATCTTGAAACATAATTCAAAATCACTGATTGCTCGACTGATCAGGAACGAGCTTCAAAACAGAGTCATATTTTGTCGCAAAAAGCCTATTCCTCCGTGAGTTTTGAAGATAAGAAAATTGTTTGTAGCTTTTATCAACCACAGACTACGTACGCTGGTCTGTTATTATCGTTTTCAAAAATTTGAAATAAATTCGCTACATAATAACCGAAAAACGATTTTTGAGCTGATTTTGAGGGATATTTAAAACCTGTATAAATCAAAAGATAATGAGCGTGTCGAGAGCTGTTACTATCGAAACCGAAATTTCGATTATTTTTGTTCCTCAAAAACAGTACTTTCAATTCTTGAAAATCCATTTTTTATGCGTCAAGTCTAAAGACCATTGAATATTTGGAATAATATCACTCCAACAAATTTAGTCGATTTTGTCTTTTTAATTCATTTTTATTCATTTTAATTCATTTTTATACAATTAGCTTGGCGAAATTTTTTGAATTTGATTATGTATTTGCAACCTTTAATTAGAGAATATTATTAAAAAAAAATCCCACTTCAGACACCAATAAATAAAAATTTGAGGGGGAGATAGGGAATCGCGCGGACAGTAACCAATTCCATGAAAACTAAAACGAGGGGGTTGGATGTAAAGGGCATAAAGGTTCTTCGGAACCGGCTTGACACCGAGGCTCTCTGGCAGCTCTCCTGAGCATGTGTTAGCTCAAGATCAGCTCCAGGTGCTGACTCTCGGCTGGCCTGCCACCACCATATATAAAGGATGGCTAGGTGCTCATTANCAAACTATAGTTTAGATATCTTAATCTTTTCAAAAACAATCGCCGTTATTGGCACAAGTTAGTACTAAGTAAAAATCGGACATCGAATCCGCGATCTGATTTCTAATTTTATCTAGAAAGGTGTTCAGATAACAATCTGCAATTTTAAATTGTTAGCATTTGTAGAAAAAAGTAATAAGAAAAAGTGCTTGTCGTGATAGGTGATTACGATATATCCTGTCAAAAATAGATTATTATGCACATACCCAAAGGCTTCTGGGGTCGAGTTCGAAAAACTTTCTCCACGTGTGGAGATTCCGATTTCTGTAATAATTCCGGATTCTTTTATTACATCTGTACACAATGACAGCTTACGATAACGTCGTACGACTCTATTTTCGTCATCAAAAATATCACCTTGTATACGATAGCTGTACTATTGGTTGTAAGACGAGTAAAAATAATTTGTGATGTATTTTTCGCAAGATTAGGGATAGAATCTCATATGGGCATTAACTTTTCGGTTTTTCTCTCATGAACTGTTAGTTTCAGTATATTTGCGCCGAGAGAAATGTCAAATCAGTAGTCGCATACCCTTAAGCAAGTGAATTGCCAATCACAAACAATATTACTACTCAGAATGACATGAATTTGAAGAGTAGGCTTTTGAGTGTTTTTGGAGGCCCCTAATAATATCATTTTCTCAAGCGTAGGTAAATTATCTTATGATCTCATGGTTACTGGCCGACATCCCGAGAAATTATGTCTACTTATGTAAAAACACGGATTTTGTTTTCATTTGAGGGGCAATATCTTTAAAGCACCAATAGTTAAATACATGTCTTTTTGATCGGAAATTTCCATTTGAAACATACTCAAATTCACTGATTGCTGTACTGATCAGGGAACGAGCTTAAACAGGAGTAGCTTTTGTCGGAAAGCCTATTTCTCGTGTTGAGTTTGGAAGATAAAAAATTGTTTGTAGCTTTTTACTACTCTATCAGACTTACTGTTAGCTGGTCTGTTTTATCGTTTTAAATTAATGTAAATTAAATTTAGCTAGCATAATAACCGTAAAAGATTTGAGCTTGATTTTTGAGGTTGGATATTTATTAGATACATGTATAATCAAAAGATCATATAGGACGATGGTCGCAGAGCTGTTCTATCGAACCGAAATTTGATTATTTTTTGTTCTTCAAAACATACTTTCAATTCTGTGAAATCATTTTGCGTCAGCTCTACAGACTACATTGAATTATTTTGGAATAATATATCAACAAATTTTAGTGTAAATTTTGTTTTATTATTCATTTTTTTCATTTAATATTAACAAATTTTATATACCAATAAGTTTGCGAGGAATTTTGATTTGTATTAATGTATTTATGACCGTTATAATTAGAGAAATTATAAAAAAAAAATCCCCACCGCGGGAAGTTTCTACCACTGATATGTAATGCCTATATCGTTGCTTCTGTACATGGCCCACGTGGGATATGTTGTCAGCAGGTCACGGTATAACTACAACTAATACTATTATGGGTTACCTGTGTAATTAGTAGAGGAGGTGGGAGTCGGGCGGGTATCGTATGGAATGGTATGACTGGCGTTGCTGGCTCGGTGTGGGCTCTCTAGAGAAACTACCCCTAATTGAGCACTAGCCATCCTTTACTATACATGGTCGGTGAGGCCAGCCGAGAGTCACACACTGGAGCTGATCCTTGAGCTAACACCAGGCTCAGGAGATGCTGCCAGGAGCTCGGGTGTCAAGCGTCAAGCCGGTTCCGAAGAACCTTTATGCCCTTTACAACACTAAACCCCCCTTAATTTTTTGACGCAAAGTAACCCTAGGTTACGTAATAGCGTACTAAGAGTAAAAAAACTCCGCAGGCCCAAACACCCTAAACCTCCTTCATTTTTTTGCCCCGCTCCTCCACCATAATGAGCAAATATAGCTCCATCTCATCTCCTAAACTCTTAAATAACTCTCTAGGTCCCACAATTTCCATTCCGCTAATAGTAGAACTGTTCAAATGGTTCTCAGTTAGAACAGGTTCTAAAAACCATGCGGTTCTTGCTAATGCAATAAATCTCATTAAGTCAGAATTAATTTCAAAGTAGTTTTATTCGTAATTCAAATACAATAAAGTAAAGTAAGAAAAATATAGGTATTTTTTTCGTATAATAATTCTGGTCTTTTTCTATCGGTACCGGACCTTATATAGTAAGG
The DNA here is from genome assembly GCA_004367855.1 of Oikopleura vanhoeffeni. Lineage (NCBI taxonomy): Eukaryota > Metazoa > Chordata > Appendicularia > Copelata > Oikopleuridae > Oikopleura > Oikopleura vanhoeffeni. Next base: position 14,610 of record SCLH01000428.1, on the reverse strand, counting down.
TCCGCCTCCAAACCACATGCTGGTTTGGTTGGTCAAATCGGCTAATCGTAGGTGTGCGAGTGTTCGTTGGCTGGTGCATGTTCTTCGTAATCGGGTCGGTGTGGTGTTCTGAAAACGTTCGTCAGAACACATTCTAATGCATGCTGACCCCGGGCAACAAGCCCTTCTAATTCATTTGGAGGTGCCCACGCACCCTGTTCCAGCGAACCCTCGTGCTGGGAGCTACCGTTTTTTAAGTAATTAAAACGGTGCCTCCCATCTGCACTAAACAATAAGACAGTTACGTGAGTTTCTCAATTGTTTCTACATAAAAATTTTTAAACAACTTTCTGTGAAATTATCATACCATTTATTAAAAAAAAAATAGTGCCGGACATGGGCCTTATTTTATTTTTATAAGAGAATTATTTCGAAAACCGCGGTTTTTTGATTTTGGGTGTTTTTGACGCGTCATTTTCTAGATAGTCCGCGGCCAGCCTGGGCTCGCTCTGATTGGTGGGCGACGCTGGCCGTTTGTCACGGGATCAAATATTCAACCCTACGCTCATATAATAGGTACAGATTATAGGCACAGATCATAAGTATTTTGAAGCCAGTTTTATCTTATTTTTCCGGTAATTGTGATCGTTTCCGAGTTATACTTTCGAGACCTAATCAATTATCTTGTAGCGAAAGGCGAGTCGTGTGCAGCTGGAGCGTGGCGGTGCGTCACAGTAGTTCAAACAAACCGATACAACCTTGAATGCCGATTTCATTATTATTCTCTGTAAATTCCATCTGTAAAAAAAGTGTAAGATTTTTTAGGCGGCAATTTTTTTCTGACTGAACAGTCACTAAGAATTCAAATTTCCGCTTCTTTGAGCAAAGTTGTTCAGTCAGGCAAAAAAAACAATATTTGAAATCCGCTTTATCTACCTCAACAGGTTTTTCTCTTATGTTTTCTTTATTTTTTATTTACCTCAACAGGTGAGTTTTGTAATCCGCTTCATCTTCAAATTTATGAGGTGGGAAGTGTAACGGTTAATTATAACCGTATGTTTTTATAAACTTTATTTGTTCAATTTTAGCTCACAGTTTAGATGAAAACATACGGTTTTAATTAACAGTTACAGATCGAGCTTTTGACATCAACTACTGATTTTGTAATGAAGTTTTTATCACTAGGTTATTATATCCATTATGATGCTCGGGTAACACTTTAAACTTATTCTATTAATTTGGCAAATTTTCCGAGAGCCCGTTTTGCCAAATTACTTTTGTTTCTATTTTTGTGTCAACTTTTCGTTCAAAAAATTATTTCTATTTCTCAATCATTACCTGAAGATGAATAATAAATTCGAAACGTTGTAAAAAAACTATTTTTAATAGCAAAATATTATATATATTTGTGCCTCAAAACCGAATACAATAAAACTTATTCCCTATTCTTTTCACAGGCAAATAAGTTTTTAGTGTTACCCGGGCATCATAATGGATATGTCAATTTGCATGTAGAAATAAAGTGCTTTTGTTTGCTAAAATGAATCACAAAATATCATTTATGGGTAAATTGGGTCTAAGAAATCGGAGTCTTTTTTATGTGATCAAAAGAGATGAACGCAAAGTGACACAAATTTCATACCATATATTTACCATATATGTATATGCGCTGAATCTTTTTCAATTTAACAAAAACATTTTTGAAATTAAATACCGGAAATGGGGGTTTCGAAAATCGTTTTCGTGGAATGCTTCACGAGTTTGTTACTAAAACAAATTCAACATTTATTATAATAATGAAAAGTGTTTACGGAAAAAAATATTATTTTATTTTTACGTTTGATTATTTAAAACAAGTTATAGACCGTTGAAAAGAAGTAAAAAATACCCAGAAATTACAACAATTGACAGATAGAACCCCCTTTAGATTTTTAAGTGTGCAACATATAAGTAAAATTTTTAATAATATTTGCATAAGTGCTCAACAATAGAGCATATAATTATAAATCTGCATATTGCATAATAATTTTAAGAACGATTTTGAATGATTTGGGCAATTTTATGAAAAAAAGGGTGGCGCTAGCGAGCAAACATTTTTGGACGATTGAATAACGGTCAATTTGATACCTTATTCACGTATTCAAAGAGTCATATTTCAAAATGACTTTGACTTTTTAAACTAAAGCAAATTTAGATAACAGCTTAAAATGAAATATAAATACGATAAAATTGAATCCATGGTTTTTCGTTGCAAGACGTCCTTAATTTTGTGTGCAAAATGGGTGGCAACGACCGCACATACATAATTATGACACAATGATTACCATTCAATTCAAACTGTGTTATTTCTAATATCAATAATTCATTCTAATTCAATAAGTCATCGTGGTTAACCGCGGTTAGACTTGTCAAAAGAGGAAAGTGCGGAAAAGTTTTGGGCGAGTTAGACATTTTGTCACTATGCTCACAAAAATTGGCTTGATTCTCTTAACTCCCGTAGTGTCTTTTGCGCCATCGATGGCGCAATGGCCTTTAATCGCAATTTAGGACCCTTAATCATGTATGAATGAAAATTTACAAAGTGATCGATCGACTATTTGAATAATTGACGTTTGTGCGTTTTTTTTTCGAAAATTTTTACTGTATTACAGTACTTATTTTTTGCAAAAAAAATTTAAATCATCAAGAAAAGCCTTTGAGCGGGACCAAAAAAAAATTCTAAGACTTTTTTCCCATTACACCATAGCCCCAAAGTGATCACGTGACCGTATATTCAAGGAATAAGGTTGACCAAAATAGTACTGTTTTTTTTCAAAAATTACTTAAATCAATTTTTGAAAGAAGTGAAGTGGTTCTTTAGAAGTTTTTAAGACTTTTTNCCCTTCATTATCTGGTCTGTTAATTATGAACCTGAAGGGCTCAGAGCTTTAACTATGTTGATAAAAATGAGTCAAAAATTATACAAACAAAGTACTCACATTTTGATTTTCTCAAGGTCAGATTTTTTCTGTAAAATTTCAGGTCGAGATAAAACTAGCGGTTCGATGATAGTTTTTACATTTGCAAATATAGACATTTCGGGCATTGGCCAGGCAAAAGTTTGGCCGCCAAACGTGCACATCACGATGAGTACTCGAAATTTACAGATCGGAGATTGTAGTTTCACGAAAGTAATTGTATGAGTTGAATATCTTAGAAAAATTAAAGATTGTTTTTTTTTCAACAACAAACTTTCAACCTAACCTCAGATAGAAAAAGTTATTAGTTTTTAATAACCGATAAAATCTTTATAAAAAATGAATAAAAATAAAAACCATAATATTTCATGCGAATTTTTTTTATGATTTTTATCTGAAACGTCAACTGGTTAAGTTATTAAAAATAACTGTCCAAAATAAAAAGACAAAGATGATACTCCTGACACCTCTTAGTTGAGCGGAATTAGGCCTCTGCGCTGACATTACTCCTGTGGTTCTGAGTCTTTAAATGCTAATAACGTGAAAACACTTAGGTTGAGAGTAAAAAGCTGAGCACTAAGCAGATATTCGATGTATGACTTGTACCATTTCGTTAGAATAATGTTCCAAACAGTGAATAACCTTAGCTAACTCATAAGTACGGATCAAGATTTATTACTGGCTTTGTTTTCATGTTCTTCGGTTTACCTGTATCGCTATTGCCAATAGCCTCTTGGTAACAACTACTACGTATCTCGTACAGTAGCCTATATGCTTGTGTCACAAAAGTAGAATCATTACATTTTACCTACGAGTAAACAAATTTTAAGAGAATATATATTGACCAATAGCGACTTAATCCGACAAAAATACAATAATATTGGTTAATAAATACCAATGAGTTTAACTGATTTGGAATTTTTAAAAATAATATTATGGTTTTTGGTTTTTTTAGAAATAGAGATCAAATAACGTAGTCTATAATTGTCCGTCCCGACTATGCTCGGTCCTGTGCCTACGTTTTTTAGAAATTAAGATAAAATATGAGTCTGAAAGGGTTTCCGACGCAGGCTTTATCTTGAGATTTAGAAGTGATAGAAAGCTGATTTTAGCAGCATTATTATTTTGGTTTGCTTCCCAAAACGTAAAAAAAAATTTCAATATTAAAAATTTTCTTTTTTCTCAGGTTAAATTGACATGAAGAAATAACCCATTGGCTCAGATTTTATGGCATTATTTTTTATTGCAAATTGATATGGTAATGTTAACTTATGCCGAATTTCACAAAAAAATTCGGCAAAATTTACAAAAACAGTTCTCAAAATTCCGTGTTCATCTTGAATCTTCTTCGTCAAATTCGCTCGTCACATCGTCTGGTCGCCTAAAACTTGAAATTAGCTGTGGTTGAATTTGGTGTTTAAGAGGGTTAAACTGGTGTGGGAATAATTGACCGATTTTTGTTATGAATGAAGTGAAATAAAATGGAAATATGGAGCGCGAGACTATTTAGACTCTAGAGAGACTCTGAGTAAAAACTCTAGAATACCCGGCATATCTCAAAAATGAAGAAAAAATCATTTAATCGAAAAAAAAGAGATAAAAATGCAAGCACTAGACCCGCTCGAAGCGGAAGCACTTGTGGAACGGCTAAGAGCTGAATATCTTGCGGAACGGGCCAGAGCTGAGGAACTTGAAGAACAGCTTAGAGCTGAACGAATAAGGGTTGAGCAGCGAAAAGAGCAAAGCCATGTTAGAAATTTCAGACGCAGTTTAAAAAAAAATATTGAAAATTTTGCATCCCAAACAAATGACCCTTTATTCGAGATTTCAGTTATTTATAATTATAAAGGTTAGGATTTTTTAAGTCATAAATTAGCTTGGAAATATTTAACTCGAAAATAACAATCATTTATTTTTGAAATTCTTAAAAAACTTTTTCCAAAATTTTTGTGGCATATCAATTACGGGGGCTCCTGGTCATTTTTTACTAGTTTTTGAGCCATTTGTTTTATTTAATTCGGCTTTTTAAAAACAACTCATTCGATAACATTATTAGATAGCTCAAACTGAGCACAAATATCTTGTGAAAAATAAAATAATTGGTTCATCGGACCAATTTAATTTATCTTTTGTCCTGAGATTACTGAAATTGTTAAATTACTAGTTTTTCTAAAACAAATTGGTAACAATCGTCGGATTCGGACCAATTTTTATAATTCAGTTACTAACCAGATATTTGTGCTCTGTTTTAGCTATCTAAGAATTCAATCGGATGATTCATTTCCAAAAGCTGAATTAAATACAAGTTTTGGCTAAAAATCTAGTAAAAAATGACCAGGAGCCCCCGTAATCGACATGGCTAAAACCTCAATTTATATTATTTTTTCGAGTATAAAATAAGAAAGAGAGTCCTAATGTAAAATTGGAGATCTCATCGACTCATCTGATTAAGTTTTTAGATAGCTCAAATTGAGCACAAATATTGAGAGAAGAAACAAAAAAAATGTTCCAAATCGGACCATTGTTTCCATTTTTTTGACAAAAACTGATAATTTAGGTTGCTTTTTTTCGGTTGCCCCACCTAAGGGGTATCTCTTCTGAGAGAACTAGACTTGATAGCGACAAACGGTTTTTTGCATCTGAATTTTAACCGAATATGAAGTGGTAAAAAAATTTTTGCCGGTGATTACCGGTTCACCGGTAATTCGCAAAAAACGTTATTTTTGGTCATTTTGCGCAATTTTGATGACCTAGGAAGCCAAAAATTTTCTACCGCATATTTTTTTCCAAGATTTCACACCAAGAAAACCATTTGTCGCTATCTTGTCTAATTCTCACAGTCGAAATCACAAAGGGGGGACCAAAAAAACGACCTTAACAATTTCAGCAATCTCAGAAATCCATTCGAAACAATTATTTTTAATATTATTATTCACTCGAGAAGTGTGCTAAATTAGAGCTATCTAAAAATTCAATCAGATGAGTCGTTAGCAAAAGCCGAATTAATTCGCCGCCCATGACTCAAAATGCTTGTTTCCCTTCAATTTAAATGACTTAAAAAATAATCATCAAAGATGAAATTCACAAAATTTCTGTGGTCAAAGATCCAGAAACTGGAAATGCGAGACATTTAGATCCCGACCAAGAATATTCAAATTTAGCAATGAATTTTGGCAATTTTCAATGCCCAACAATAGATTTTCAAAACGATAACAGAACTGTTATGTTACATGAAATATCTTCGCCTAAGGATATTCCTCGAATAAGGCTGGTTTTTAAGGAGAGCTAAGGTAATTTTTTGACGGTACCTACGTGGTAAAAAGTCAAATCTGTCGCCTTTAAAAAAACTACCTTAAAAGGAGATGGCGTCAAAAATTCAACTTTTTTCAGTTAACAAAAAACCAATCTTAATTTTCTCCTGAAAATCATGAAATTTTTTAGACAGCTCATTCATTGCTAATTGATTTTTTAGATTTTTATTGCTAAATCAATGAAAAAGTTGATATAATTAAAATTTTATCAATTGTTTCATTGAGTTGGCAGTAAAAATCAATTTTCAATGAATGAAATGTCTAAAAAATTTCATGATTTTCAGGAAAAATTAAGATTGGTTTTTTGTTTAAATTTTAATGTTTTGGTTTTTTACCTTGTCAATTTCTTTTTCTTTAGTTGTCGGTTTCATAACTTTGTATCTTGGCTGGAGCTCGGCTACCTAAGAAATAATCATTAGTTCACTTATAAAAAATTATCTTTTAAGGTTCAACTTGGCGGCTACTGGTGAGATCTGATAGATTTTTTCCGTCATTTAGTTTTCTTAGGCATTATTTTTAGAGTCAAATTTTGTAATATGATTCTATAGGAATTAAGAGGGTGTCAGATTGAATTAAATGGGGGTAGTGGGCTTTTTAAATGACAAATGATTTTTATTCTAATTTTGAAATATGACACCAATACAGTATGTACTTTTTTTACTTGCGAAGTGAAAATTGTCTTTTAGCTAATAACGGCCTATATCAAGGGTTTGAAAATAAAATCCACCTAGTTACTATTTTTTATTGGCTGTAATTACCTAAATGACAATTTTCACTTCGCAAGTAAAAAAAGTACACACTGTATATTTACTCGGGCGCTCCCTGTAAAAACTGTTAAGGCATATAGACGAAGATGGCAGATTTATTGCGTCTGCATTTTTGTTAAATCTGCCACGGATGAGAATGGCCTCAAATGTCAATGACTTAATTGACAAATTCAATGAAAATATTCGAAATATATTGAAACAAAAATATTTGGGTCGACAAATAAACGTCAATTTTGACAATTATAATGCTGTAAAACACAGACAAACCAGAATATTTCGATACATAAGAGGTGACCTGGAAAAATTTTGGGAGGGAATTTTGAAGAAATATGAGGATTCTGTTGTACATTTGACAGAGGATGAAGAATATATCCAAGAATGTTTAATAAAAGACCTACAAGACCAATCAAATAGTAGGGGGTTGGGCATTGGTTACAAATCCTGATATTTCCGTATGGTAGACTTTTTCAAGCTTACTCCACCCTTTTTCCCAATGCAATTTTTTTTAACAAAGCAAGATATTGTCAAACGTATTCCTGCGTACAACAGCCATAAAAAAACTCAAAAACAAAATTTTGTCAAGAATTAAATTTAACACCACTAACGGGTCATATTACACGATTTTGCTATCTTTTAAGCCGAACGGAGAAATAACTTGAAAACTTGCGTTCAGATGCAGTTTATCTCAGGAATCTCATGAAATGATCAAAAATGAAATATGACACCGCTGAGGAGTCATTTCACATAATTTTACTTGTTTTTTAATTTGAACAGTGAAATTACTTGAAAACTTGAGTTTAAAGGTAGTTTTATCTTAAAAATCTGATTTTTTTAATGAAGTTTTATGGCAAAATGGAAATAAGACGGAAATAAAAAGTGTAAAATGACACTAAACTAAAATATTTTTAACCATAAAAAGGCGATAATTCGCTGACAGCGATGGCGGCAAGACAGGGTATCACATTTCAAAAAGCTAAATGGCTCGTTCAGGTTATTTAAAAAATACCTTTAAAATACTATTATAAAATTTTTTATTAATAGGCATTTGGTATCAAAAAATTTAGTGTAACAACAAGTCCATGGATAGATGAATCTATAGTAGAGCATAGGTTATGGTTCACAAATCGTATGATAGAAGTTTGGGATCCCTTGAACCCACATTTATTTAATAATAAAATAATATTCTTCAGTGATGAGAGTTATGGATATAAATTATTAAAATATCAGATAAAAGTTTTTTTAAGAATTTTCATTAAAAAAATTGTTTTTCAACGTTTCAGTTTATTCCATTTTCAAGAGTTTTAAAAAAATTTATATCCATTTTTGTCATTTCAAACTTGCTCCATCATCATCGCACGGTCTAACTACTTGCGCAAACACAAAACGCAGATCACTTGAAGTTATTCAAAAAAATGACCACTATATAAGCGTCAGTGGGATTGTTGCGCATGGTCATAGACTTCCGTTAATTTTTTTGGAGGACATCGAATACCGGTAATTAAAGTTCAATTAAAATTATTTGTCTTAATTATATCATTCGCGTCGAGGTCAAAAGTGATTCGTTAAAAATGACACTAGGCTAGAATGATAAAATACGATCCCTTCTCAATTATTATTATTAAGCATGAATGGAGAACCATTTATTGATGCTGATGGCTTAAGAATGCACAATATTAGTGTCACAACCCCAGTCCATATAGAGTACACTCTAGAGAGGGCATTGACTTATTTCAAAGAAAATAACCTTTGGCGAAGTTTAGGTGATGGTCGGGGCGAGTTAGGTATTTTTTTGACCTCTAAATTTATTTTTTTATTCGTTTTACATTCAGTTGGATGCTACTGGCAGCAGGACGGGGCTCCTGCACATGCTAGTATCATATCAATGGAATGGCTTGAAAAAAATTTTGGCTTATCCAACTGTATCTCACGAGCGCCGAGGGGCTACAAAACACGAGTATTTTGTCAGTGGCCTGCTCACAGCCCTGATTTAAACGTATTGGACTTCTGTTAGACTGTCCAAAATTGACTCAATTTAATTTTAAGGGGGTGGTCGAGGCAATTTTTACTTTTTTTATTATTTTTCTAAAAAAAATATATTTTTTGAATATGAATCGATCTTATCCAATCATATTTTGAAAAAAAATTGTCAATTCAAAATAAATAAATTGTAGCTCAAAATTGGACAGCCTTTGAAAAGTATATGGGGATTGGCGAAAAGATACCTTCGCAGAGATCTGCCAAACGGCGTGGCTTTGACGCGAAATATCTTGAAAGCTGCCTTATTGCACGTCTGGGATGTCATGGTGACCCCGACATTAGTGAACACTGCGTGTGCAAAGGGGTTTGTCGATCGTTGCCGAGGCACAATCAGTAATATGGGCCATACTAGTGAATCACTCGGCCACCTTATGGAATTAGAAGAAAGAAACTTATTTGTTCCTTTCTGGGATCGTGAAGAAAATAATGTTCCATTTTGGGAACTACCTAACATGGGCATTTTGGGCAATCACCCACAACGACCTAACCCATATTGATTAATCTCACAATATTAATACTGTCGTTTCTGTTATAAACTTAAAAATCATAATAAAGTCATAACGTTGATAAAAAATTTGTTTTATTTTTAATATTTTAAGGTTTGGGTTCAAAATGTATTTATTTTTAATGACGACTAAAATTCTGAATAAATTTACACTGCGACTATACATACAGTCGAAATTTAAAATGAAAATAATCATTGTAAAATTTTTTTATAATGTGTAAATTAATCCATTCGGATTTTTTGGTCCCTATGCAGTCCGTATTACTTCGGGATGGCTATGATCGGATTCAAAGATTCTCTGCCTGGGCTCCCCATTTCTGGGTCTCTTATTCTCTTAACAATAGGTCAAGCCCGGGAACTACAGCGTGAGTCTTTTCGATTTCTCCGTTTTTTTACCCGCCTGGATCGAAAAACGGAGAAATCGAAAAGACTCACGCTGTAAATTACCCGGTCGAAGCGGGAACTAAATGCAAAACAGGCACTTTATTCAAATTTTAGTCGTCACCAAAAATTGCAACACAAATGAAGAAAAAAATACCCAAAAATCTCCTTTTATTGGCCTTCGGCCGATTTGTTGCTCACTTTTCAACAAATTTAAAATATAAAATTCATTTTTAATCGGCCTTCGGCCGATTTGTGGCTCACTTTTCAACAAATTTAAAACATAAAATCCTCTTTTTATCGGCCTTCGGCCAATTTGGGACTTATTTTTGAACAAAATTGAATAAAAAAATTAAGGATCCGTTAATTTGGACCAGAACTCTCTTAACTAGGGCCCAAACCCCCTTAATTAGGACCTAAACCCCCTTAATTACCACCCACACCCCCTTGATTAGGACCGAAACCCCCTTAATTTGGGCCTAAACCCCCTTAATTAGGGCCTGAACCCCCTTAATTACCACCCACATCCCCTTGATTAGGACCGAAACCCCCTTGATTTAGGCTTAAACCCCCTTAATTACCACCCAAACCCCCTTAACTTGGGCCTAAACCCCTTTAATTCCCGCTCACTATCCCCTGAAATCACCTTTTTATAGGCCTTCGGCCGAGTTGGGGATTATTTTTCAACGAATTTACAACATAAAATCCCCTTTATATCGGCCAATTTGTGACATGTAAGTTCACCGTCTTCCTAAAAAATAGAGAAATCATGTAATATGACCTTTCTTGGTGTCAAATTTCATTTTTGACAATTTCATTAAAATCATAAAAATTCTTGCACCATGACCAGGTTTTCATTTAATTACAATGATCCAGTTAAATTGATACACTCAAAAAAGGTGTAATATAACCCCCGGGATCGAATTTCATTTTTGATAATTTTTTTGAACCTCCTCCTGTAAGTTTTATAAAAATAGTTAAAGCGGTAATCGAGAAACCGATAATTTCCGGTAAAATACCGGAAAATCCGGCTTTGCAGCGCAACGCAAAACAAAAAGTTATATTATGACCCAAAATTTCAGACAGATCGAATGTGCCGATTTTGCATGACTAGAGACTCCGTTTCGGGGTACTTTAAAAAAAACAACCTTTGTCTAAAAATCAAGTCCACTACCACCTTTAAACCGATTTGAGGCTTCAGTGTCATATCGATTATTATACCCGGGCAGGTCTAAACACTTATAGCCTATATTTTAACAAAGGCAAAAGTGTTAAGACCTACTGAAATTCGAACTCCTAATCTTTCGCTTTCGAAAGTTTTCCATTTCACAAATTTACTTGGTACATGGTACAAAAAAAACGTTTCTCGATATACCTTATGGCTTTCGAGTTATTATACTGACAAGGGTGGGTTCCCCCAAAAAAAGCTACCTAAGCGGTTTTTTACATCTGATCGCCAAGAAAATTTCAACCGGCAAACTTTTTGCGATTCGTTTAAGGGGGTGGTGTTAGTGATTTTTGGGATTACAGAAATTTTTGGCATCGTACGGTTAGAAAAATTCAGACTGGACAACATACATTAGAAAGATCTATCTTTGATCTCACGAGTCCATTTGACAGTTTAGTACCACTCTCACAAATCATGTGGTTAACCGCGGTTAAACACGAGTCCTAGAGCTTATATAGAAAAGTCTGAATTTTAGTAAATCGATTCTGTTTTTTTTCGATTTTTGCCTCAGGAGTCAGCAATCTGATTGAATGTTCCATAAAAGGGTGTTTTTCGACGTTTTAATAGAAGGCTTTTTCTGTGGAAATGCGAGAAGCGTCATTTTCGGAATGTAAAAGCCCTAGGAGTGATGAACATCGAATCGGTCGTACTTTTTTTAATTTCGCCATGATTAGCTGTAAATCGACAAAAAAAGTGCGCGAAAATGACAATTTTGAAAACAAAAATGATAATTAGAAAATTTAAATGTCACCAAAAGATTCGGTATGATTAGCTGGAAACGATATTAGCAACTATGGTCTGATTTTCAACTCACAGAGCTAGATATCAAATTATAATTTTAACTAAAACCTTTAATTTTTTTTCTAGAATTCGCTGTGGTCAAAATCAGACCATAGTTGCTAATATCGTTTCAGGCAAATAATACACACATTTTTGATGAGATTTAAATTTGCTAATTATCAAAAATTATTTTTTTATTTTCAAAATTGTCATTTTCGAACACTTTTTTTGTCGATTTACAGCTAATCAGGGCGAAATTAAAAAAAGTACGACCGATTCGATGTTCATCACTCCTAGGGCTTTTACATTCCGAAAATGACGTTTCTCGCATTTCCACAGAAAAAGCCTTTTATTAAAACGTCGAAAACACCCTTTTATGGAACATTCAATCAGATTGCTGACTCCTGAGGCAAAAATCGAAAAAAACAGAATTGATTTACTAAAATTCAGACAATTTTCCGAATTCTCACCAAATTTCAAAATTTTCCGATATAAGCTCTAGGATTCTTGTTTTTTTAAAAAAGTTGAGGGACTCGTGTTTAACCGCGATTAACCACATGGTTGGTGAGAGTGGAACTAAACTATCTAATGAAATCGCGAGATCAAAGATAGATCTTTCTAATATCCCTTTATCACTTTTTGGTTAGAATGCGTAGTCACTACTCCTTTTAACGTGTGATTTTACCGTTGTGCATTCTAACCAAAAAGTGATAAAGGGATATGTCTTTCAGAAATGTCCAGTCTGCATTTGTCTAACCGTACTGACGTCTGAAATCCCAAAAATCACTAACACCATCCCCTTAAAAGCGCTCTTGACTCCACCAGATCAAACCAAATATTTCCGAAAGTTATCCATATGAGATATCACAAAACGGTTTTTTGCATTCAGCTGAAAACTAAAAAAAATAACACAATCTGGGCCTTAGGTTTCTTAGTTTACACCTAAATGCAAAAACCGCTTTGTGATATCTCATACGGTGCGTTGACGAATGTTTAAACTCACTTTTTTTGTTGGTTTTCTGTGTATATAGAGGGGACCCGTCGAGAATAACATCCAAATTAGCGAGCTCGAGTGTTTTTTCGATTTGTTTTTCTCTGTTTTGAAGCGCTAATGATTCAAATTCTTCCTTATCTTTGGCGTCAAATTCAGTCGCGAGGTCACCAGATACTGGTTCGCAGCAATTCATATTTCTCCTTAAAAATTTGGTTAGAAAAACGTACTTACAGTTTCTCAAACGTCCTGAAAAAAATCGTACGGTGGAATTTACCAAAAAAAGTATATTGACAAACGTCCTGACGGTTTCTCAAACGCCCTGACAAAAATTTTCAAATCATAGGTGTCAGGACGTTTGAGAAGGTTGTGTACTAACTGAAGGAGGTGATTATAAAATTAAAAAAGCCCATACTTTTGTCTGCTTTCAGGATCAAAAACTGACGCTTTAGCTCAATTTCGATATCGAAAATTCTGACTAGTCGTAAAAATTTATCTCTACGTCACAAGAATAGAAAGTGGCCCTTGAAATTACTGAATTTCCCTATTGGTGGCGTATTGATAAATTTTTACGACAAGCCAGGACTTTCGTAAAATTTAAAACTATTCGGATTAGGCTGTCAGATTGGGGCCGAGACAAAGTTCAAAAAATGGATTTTCGAGTACTCTCATTGTGTTTCTTAGTGAATTCGGAGTAAAAAATGGGCTTACGGCATATCCAAATTTTAACTCCCTGGTGTCCTAAATAGATACCGGTCATGAGAAAAATTATCAGGAATGGCTACCTCGGATTTTTTTGACCGCTCTTAGTCTATTTTTTGGCCTCGACAGGTCACAGCCTAATTCGGATAATTAAAGGAACTCTAGGAAAAAATTTGAATTCAAACCTTCATCGTCAGATTAAATTGTTCTTTATAATTTTGATTTTGAAAGTTGTTTTCTCTGCTCAAAAACTGCAAATGTGTCGATCCGTGTGCTTCTGGAGGTTTCTGAAATTCTCGAATCTCTCGATTATCATCGACATAAATCAATTCTCCTCTACTTTCCGCAATTTTGAGTCCAATTATGTCAACGTTCTTTCTTGTTACGTTCGTAAACTTGTCGTTTTCCTCATTGTGCTCCCTTAATTTTTTTTTAATGAGAAATAAATACAAAAAAATTATTGAATAGAAAAACATTCACGATTATTAGTGAAAATTGTGCAAAAATTCACGAATAATCGTGAACATTGTGCAAAAATTCACAATTTTTAAGGAATTTATTTGATTGAAAAATATTTTCGACCCAATTTATTTGAATTTTCTGAGGTCTTAGGATCGACAAATAATTTTTCTAAAATTCCTTTGAATTTATTTGAAATACAAATTAGTTTCGTACCTGAAATTGTTGCAGCGGGCAGGCCTTTGTTCAGTTTCTTTATTTTTCTCTAAATATGCACAGAAATAAATTCTCGAGTGGGAGAATTTAAAAAATTTAAATCGTGTTCTCATTTTTCATCGCGGACATCGCTTCTCATTGGTCAAAAAACAACAAGGAAAATGAGAATAAAAAAACGTGGGCACAGGACCGAGCATAGTGGGGACGCACAATTATAGTACACGTTATATTCGATAGAGTTTTAAAGTGCTTTAACAAATGCGTAGGACATTTACTACCTTCTCACTTGAGAAAAAA
>SCLH01000427.1:197920-208142 GCA_004367855.1 Oikopleura vanhoeffeni | reverse complement strand
AAAAAAATGATCTAAATAGTTGATACAAATATAAAATTCAACATGTTCCTGGGGCTGTTTAAATTCACTAGCATCAAGGGAAAGTTGAAGCAAGATGGTTAAAGATTGTGTTTCGAACAGAATTTAGGAAAAAGGCATCAGCTTACTGAATCACTGAGCAGTTAATGACAGCCGACGAATTAGTGGGCGAGTTTCGAATTTTCAAAAAAGAGCCCACTTAGATAGTAATGTGTAAAACAAAGCTCGCGTTGGTTGTTTGGTTCGTTCAGATCCGGTCTAGGATTCTGATGAAGAACTTCGTTAGCCGTCGCCCTTTAACCCTTACCGGCGTTCAATAGTAAACTGCAAGCTTTTTTTGCGCAGTACTCTGAAGTGTTGGTATAAAATGTGTTGATCTTCTTAGGTCGTCCACGAGAGCGCTAGAAGAGCAAACACAGTGTGGGGCCCATGTGCAGTGCTCAAAAATGTTTTTTGTGGGCAGGGGCCTCTTGCCTTGAGTTCATTAGAAGGTACAATAACCGTCTATAGTGGTACCAAACCTGTCGTCTATGAACAAAAAAAACTTTTCCGAAACAGTCTGGGTCTTATTGTTTAAAAAAATATGGTCTGTTGTTCCTGCGAAAACACCGACCCATTATTTTTAACCCTAGTTTTTCCCAAGAAACAGCTTCTTCTGCTCGTTCTATTACGTGTAACACTGGACACCAGTTTACCTAACCCTAGTTATAATACTTTCAAGATTAGGATGAATCAGTTAACACATAAAATTAAAGTGTACACTCGGGGCATGGCAAAACTATTTTTTTTCCTGACAAAGAAGTTTTGCACGGTTTTTATATACCGTGTATACTGGGCACGAGTTTTCAAATTTTGTTAGAAATTGTTTTTCCCCATTCTGTACTTTATTAATAAATCATAATTATAGATTCTTTTTTCAAAACACTAATAAATGCAACCGAGATTATTTTTGATATTTTTTGCTGTGAGAATTTTCACCTTCCAAACAAATGTCGTGTTTCTTTGATGAGTTTGAAACCAAAATGTTTTTTTTGTGGAAAAATGTTTTTTTTTTGTGAAAATGTTTTTTTGTTAAAAAATGTATTTTTTTTAAAAATGATTTTTTTTTTGATTAAAAAATGATTTTTTGTTTAAAAAATGTTTTTTTTGTTTTAAATATTTTGTTTGGTTAAAAAAATTTTTCTTTTGTTAGAAAATGTTTTTTCGTTTATGAAAAATGTGTTTTTCTTGTTAAAAAATGTGTTTTTGTTAAAAAATGTTTTGTTAAGAAAATTGTTATTTGTTGGAAAATGTTTCCCTCATTTTTGCTCTCTAGTAAACCGTTCACTTCATAATTCACATATTGCTAATTATTTTCATTAAAAATTCGACCTCTCAGATTCTTTTGAGGGTACTTACAAGCTTCTACGATGAACTTTAAATTGTCTTGAACCTTGTCATTAAAAATAGTTCTTTTTATTTTTAAGGGGCTGATTTTTGAAAACATTTTATAAAACATTCTCCATTTTTTTGCAGTTTTAGACAGTCAAAATTGGGGGCTTAAAGGGAGTACTGGTTCGCATTTTAAGGCCAAAAACAGGGTTTCAGCGTCGCCTCAATGAAGTACTAGAATCAGCACGAACATATGTATTTCAGTTTAGGATAATTAAACATTAATGTTGCTTTCACAAAACAAATCGAAGGCCTCTGATTGGCCGACCAATCAGGAACGACCTTTTCAAAAGTGGCACTATTTTCACTTCAAAGCCTACTCCTCCTGAGTTTTGAGATAGAGAATACTTTTATAGCTTTTATTGACCACAGAGAACGTGAGCAGAACTCCAAGTTCAGTTTTACTCAAAAAAATTTCATCCGGCGCTTCAATGAGCAAAAACTGTTTTTGGCTTATTTTGAGTGCTCGGGAAATATACTCCTCCTGGATTTTGACGGCAGAAACATAAACCGGTATGTATACATCCTTAAGGATACGCTCAAAACCCAAAGTTCGACAATTTGCATTTTTGTATCTCGTCTTTTTGGGAAACCGCGATTCAAATTGTCAGAAATTTCACAAAAATTGAAAAAATCACACTGAATATGTTCAAATCGCGATAAAAAATACTTTTTATATGACAAATGAAAATAAAAAGAAATCTCATTCAACTTATTTTTTGTCCATATTTGCAGAAAAAAACATTTTAAAACTAATCTGAAATTTCATGTCCGGTCTTTAAATGCGACCAGTACTCCCTTAATACAACAAATTTAAAA
The DNA here is from genome assembly GCA_004367855.1 of Oikopleura vanhoeffeni. Taxonomy (NCBI): domain Eukaryota; kingdom Metazoa; phylum Chordata; class Appendicularia; order Copelata; family Oikopleuridae; genus Oikopleura; species Oikopleura vanhoeffeni. Next base: position 205,874 of record SCLH01000427.1, on the reverse strand, counting down.
ATGTCAAATTAAGCCTTAATTCGTATTACTTATGCCCTTAATTGTGTGAATCGTGCTAAAAGAGAGATTTTTATATTTTCTTATCGCCAGTTGATGGCCTTACAATTATTTTTTCCACATTTTGTTGAATACGATTGTAGCAAAATTTCAGAATTACCATATTATCAAGTGCATATATATGTTAATGAATGAACAAAGGGTTATACGTTTCGATTTAAACACTATGGTCACGCGTGACCATGAAAAGATTGTGAGTCCAGAAGTTGTTTGAGATTGTAGGAGTTAAGCAATTATTTCGTCATCGGTACTATGTTTTTTTAAAAAGTACTCAAAATTTCAGAAATCGAATAACAGATTCGCGTTTCACGCCTACGATTACACTAGAATACATATTTGTTCACTTCTGGTAAGTTTCAGAGCTCCATAAACGGACCTGGATGAACTGATGTGAACAATCAATTCGATCGCGTCATCTCAAATTAGTCATCAAAATTTTTTTCTTTTTTGTCTTTTTCAGAAGGGAGTTTAGTTTGCACAATTATATATTTGTAATTCACTGCATTTTAAAGGGCTTGAAAAGACTTAAAAATAATAGTTGAGATAAAATCGGTATTAAGAATGGTTTAATTTTATTTGAATTGATTTATACGGGTTATCCAAAATATAAAATTTCATTATTCACAGTTCGCTATCTACGAGGGTGATAGTACCAGTAGTATGGTGAAAATTGCAGTAGCCTAATAAACGGCAACCAACTGTGACTATTCCCAAATGATTATGATCTAAAGAAATCTCCCAAATCCTTTAAAATTCGAAAAATATTTAAAACATGTCAACAATTCTGAAAGTTTGAAAAGTAAAGCATTGATTCGACAAAATTTCTCTAGACTTTTCAAAATATTTACAAAATTATTTAAAAATGATTTTATTTATGTATACTTCATCTACATGAAAAAAATATTTTTTTCAAAAAGTTTTCCGCGGTTGGTAAGGTTAACAACTTTCGATCCAGAAAAATCCGATCCCTGCTGTCAGCAGTGTTCTGAAACGGGATCAGGATTTTGAAAATGACACTCGGAATCAGGATTGGAAAAATACGAGTCGTGACTGGGACGGGATGGCGATTTGAAACTCAATCCGTTCTAGAACACTGACTGTCAGAGATTAACGAAACAAATAATTTGTTCTCTATTCAGTAATTTTGAAATGTGTGGGTTCATTTTCTGATAAGAAATGAACACTTTTGAAGTAAGACTATTAAAAATTTTCTCAAAAATTCCAATTTTTTACATTAATCTATATTAATTTAGCCCCCGAAATCTTGGATTATTCTCCTATCACTACCGCTGCGGATATATGGAGTTTGGGATGCGTAATTTATGTAATGCTAAGTGGCCTTTCTCCGTTTGCTGGCGATACTATACAAGAAACTTACCTCAATGTCAGCCAAGGATTGTGATAGCAGCATTATACATTTTAGTTGTTAAATTTACAGTAGGGTGTCCGAGGTTCGTCGCATTATGGAAAGTAGGGGATTTTGAAATTTCGAAAGTAAAAAATTCGATCAATTCTGGGGCGAAGATTCAAGTTTTGAGATATTGGACAGCTTAATTAAATTGATGCAGAGATTTTTTTCGGTTATTGCATAAATATTGTCTCGAAGAGCTGTTCTGAGCAGGAATTGCCTCATTCGAAAAAAGGAATCGGACCAGATCAACTCATTATACTTTTTAGTCTTAAAGTTAATTTCATATCTTTTTTCCAACCTTAGTTGATTTTGAAAATGAGGGTTATCTCTATAGCGCGTGTTAGAGTCCCAGTGATGTTGTATAAGTTATACAGTATAACTGATTGTGTGAGTGATCGCCTTAGTGATTACGTACCAATAAACTTTGGCGCTCCCAATATCAAGCACTCTTGTCTATTATCATACCCAAGACAGTCACTTAGACAAAGTTATTGGGATTCGAACACGCGCTATAGAGATAGCCCTGATTTTCAAGACCCACTTAGGTTGGAAAAAGGGTNNNNTTTCTGAATTATGAGAAAAATTATATTTATCTTGTAGATATTCAAAAATGATATCCTTTGCCGTAAATCAAACTTGCTCGTTTATCACAAACCTGATTCGAAATTTTGATCACGCGACGAATCTTAAACGAACCACGTGACGGACACTTTTTTTGATCTTCTATAAGATAAATGATTTTATTCAAAATTCGAAAATTTCCTCAAAAGTGGTTGCCGTATCTTTTAAATCATGTATTGCTGCAAAACGCGTTTGAATGCAAGAGCAACCGCGGAAAAAATCATGAAATAATGGAAGCAAAAAATAATTTGGAATTTTTGTTAAAAACTAATATTTTTTATCAATATTGTCAAAAATAGAATTGACGTATACTATTTCCCCCCATCCGGAATTTTAAACTGAATTTTATCCAATTGAATAAATCGATATTGATTTTTGCCAAAATTCCCAAGAATCACGTTAACGTCAATCTGATTTAATGACATAATTCCTGCCATATATTCCTGAAAATCCTAATTTTTTAGGAAAACTCCCCAATTATGTGACGTAGGTTGTCATTTGTCTCGGCCTAAATGAAAATGAAGATATGCTTATATATCCCGGAGTACGTCAAAAGCGCACACTCACGTTATACCTAAGTGACTCACCTGTGATATTTTGAGGTACTCTCGCTTGAATAAGGACATACAAGTAAATAGCCATTACCAGTCTTCGCGTCCCAATATACTCTACATAGTGTGGTAGGGCTAGCCGCTAACAGTGTGGTAGAGCTAGCGTTGTTGTAGGGCAAGCGCTGTAAATACATAAGAGCCAGTACTTTTTGGTACTGTATTTTTATTAATATATAAGAATTAATATTTTTAAGATATAATATAATTTATTCATCGTTGGATATGCGAACGTTTTCGTTTATCAACATTTCCAAGCATTAATTAAACATAATAAGTTTTTTGAAAGTAGAAATACATAAAGTCAAGTTCAGCGGTTATCTAGAATTTATCGAAAACTTTCGAAAATGGGCAATTTTAGAAAAAAAATATATGCCCGCAAATATATGTCTGCAAATATAATTAAGGCTCTTATTTATCATTTTCCACATTTGGAAAATTTCACCAGACATCTGGTTCTTTATAACCAGGTGATTAACCGCTGAAAACCGCTGATTATTACCACTTGATATAATGATATTTCGAAAACAAAATAACATACAGAAATTTAAAGTACTACTCCTTTCTTTTTGATTTTTGCCCACCAATTGTGAGATTCAACATTTACTGGAAATAAAATATTTAAAATATCTATAGTATAGATTCTATACTACTTTTTGTCTGTGGATCGAATATCCCTTATTCACAGTTTTGTAAATATCCCGGCCCTGATCAGGAAACGTAGTGTGTTTTTAAGTAGGAGGGCCGGGATATTTACAAAAGTGTGAATATGGGATATATGACAGATTAATAATAAGTCATTGCTGACAAAAGACGTGATATAAAACCATTTTAAAATGTTTTTTAGCACCCCCTTGGTATTTAAAGCACCCTTTTTGGGCAAAAGTTGGAGAAAGTTGCACTTTAAGTTTCAAAATCGATGAGTTTACAGCTTATTTTGAACTAAACTCATCGTGTTCAGAAGTTTAAAGGTGCACAAAGGACATTATTAGACGAATTATTACGTGGAAATTACCATGTGTGATTATGCTATAATTTCTACACATGGTTACATAAAACAACTTATCATGTGATACATTATTTATGTTAATGTTTAACAATGTGTTAACGATGTTGATAATGAGTTAACGATGCGTATAGGTGAATTTTATGCTGGGGCTTTTATGCCATTTTTTGGCCAAATTTTTTATATAATTCGGCTTTTGAAAATGACTACTCCGATATAGTTTTTAGATAGCTCAAACTGAGCAGATATCTAGTGAATAATAAAATAAAAAAAAATTGATCTTAATCGGACCATTTTTTTTATTTTCTTCTGAGATTACTGAAATTCTTTAATTATCAGTTTTGTTAAAAAATTGGGAACTATGGTCTGATTCGGACCAATTTGTTTGTTAACTTTGTTTTTTCTTAATATTTGAGCTCAGTTTGAATTATCTAAGAACTCAATCGGATGAGTCGTTTTCGAAAGCCGAATTAAGTAAAAAATGTTGGCTGAAAAAGTGGCATAAAAGCCCCAGCAAGTACCGTAATAGATATCCCTTTATTACACTTTGCTTAGAATGCGTAGCCACTACTCCTTTTAACGTTGTGGCTACGCATTCTAAGCAAAGTGTAATAAAGGGATATAATTAAGTAAAGGTTTAATTAAATCGACAAGTTGCAGTCAATAGAATTTCTCCATCTTCACGACTAATTTCGAGTTATTTCGATCAAAAAGGTTAAGGCCCTGCAATAAGCCAGTGATCTGAAATATAGATATCTGATAATTATGAAAACGAACACGAAACTCAAAAGGACCGGAGAATTACATCGAGTATTAGATACTAACCGCAAAAAAATGTTTTGAATATTAAAAATTCTTTAATTGACGAAAATTGATTTGTGAAATGATATTATTGGTCAAAAAAAATTTTAAACAAGAAATTTTGGATAGATTTTGTTATCATGAAAAGTCAACCTCACATTCACCGATGACGAATGGAAAGATGCATCTTCAGCAGTTATTACCGTCATAGAAAACTTATGTACAAGAATGCCAAGGTAAAATTACTAGGTTATCATCAAATGATTTTTTTCGAAAAAACATTTTATTCCATTACCAAGCGAATAAAAGACTTGTAAGCCTCAAAAGAGGAGCTGGCACAATCTAGAATTCCCATAATTTTGCAAAAATAATAAAAAAACATGGGTTGGCTTTACTTTTGTAAGACAATTTCAAATAAGAAATTCTGAAAGTAAAAATGGATAATGATTATATTTGCTCATCTGGTAAATATTTTTTCGTGGTCATTTTGAGCCTTGAAATTGGTTCAAAAAGTGACCATTTAGACGATTTGAAATAAGAAATTTCAAAACTCGAAAAAGGGTATCGATGTTTTTGAGCTATCTTGTAGAGAATTTTTTTTGGTCATTTTAACCCTCCGAAGCATATAAAAAAAAGTTCCGCCGAGGCATAATAGCCTTTCAGGAGGCTATACTTTGAGCGTTGTTTACAGAAATTTTTATAAGCTTATAACCTTCAATTTTTCCTTCATGAACAAGTTGAAGAGTTAAATTTTCAAAAAAAAATTTCATATTCTAAAAATTTTATGTTTGATTCTAGAAAAAAACGTTTGAAAAGCAAGGTTAATTAAACCACGTGATACTACCTCATGGTAGGCTCCAGGAAATGTATGTTTATCTAAATAACTGCGCAGTGCTCTGTTTCACTCATTACTGTTGTCTGATTGACTATATGATATAGACTATATCTGTTGGCAATCAAAAAATATTTCAAAATGAGTTCAAAATATTCATGAAAAAATCACGTTTTTTAGGAAAAAATTGTTAGTTTTCTCGATTAAATGAAATAATTTGATTATTATTACAATATTAAGGCAAATACGGTATAAGAGTACCACTCTGGCATGATTTTAACAAATTATATATTTTTAAAAACATATCATTTTATCTATACTTATATCAAAATAAGATATTTTAAAATTTCACTCCAAAAAAAATATTTTTGCTCCAGATATGTTCAGAAGGCTAATTTTTCTTGTAAATTGTACTCAAAACACTTTCCTAAAAACTGGTTTATCTGAAATTTAAATTCAAAATTTGGATCAAAAATTATTTCTTCGGAAGTAAAACTTAAGCGAAAAATCGCCTTTCAATCAATTTGTTATAAAATTTGAACCTAGTATCCGAAAAAATTTNAGGAAATATTTTTAGATTCACATTGTTAAATTTTAAAATGTATGATAAAGAGAAGTTTCTGCAATCATTTTTTCCATAATTTTTGGCTGATTTAAAGTGGCGTTAGTTTTTCAAAAGGAGGGTTAAGGGTTTTTTTATTTTGATATTTTTCATAAAAAAACTATTTAAAGGTGCGAAAAGTGAGCTTTTAGTCCTCGGGTTCTCCCGATAGTTAAAATAGCGGTATCAGAAATAAAATAAGCTGACTCGACAGCGAAGGGTTTATTACAGGGGTACGATTTTTGCAACGTTATTGCATGTACCAGCTGGTCAAAATTGACCGGTAAAGTATAGTTTCCGGTACCGGAAGTGATATTTCAATAATTTACATGTATCAAAAGATGTGCAATGATCGGCTTTCTGGAAACGGTATTATGAACTAGGGGTCATAAGTGACCGCAAGGTGGACTAAAATGTCACTTTTCGCACCCTTAAGCATTTTTTTTTGAAAAAAATCTCAAAACCAAAAAAAATCCTTGATCTTGAAATGACAAAAAACAAATTCTTTACAAGATAGCTGAAAAACATCGATACCCATTTTAAGTTTTGAAATTTCTTATTTCAAATCGTCTTAGTACTCCGGTTTCAATGAGAGTTAACATGCCGGTAACAAAAATCAAATCAGCTGACTTTGAACCGAATGGTTTTTTCTGGATAGATGTTTTTGAATCGTTATCGGATGTCCCGCCTGGTCAAAATTTACCGGTTAAGTACTGTACTTAGCTGTAAGCTTCCTGTACCGGAAATGATATCTCAATGATTTGAGTGTTCTTAAAGATGCGTAACTATCTATTTTCTGAAGACGGTATTATAAACTAGGTGTTTTGAATGACTGCAAGGTGGTACTAGAGGCGAATTTATAAGTATTATAAAATATTACTTTAGGTTTTCAGTCACTTAAAAACTTTCCTCAAACGCCTTTTTGCGGTCACGCCTTTAGAACGCCTGAAATTTATTTGGTTATTTATAAATAGACAAAGGGTGTGAGAGGGTTGATGATAGTTTATTTTAATTAAAGTTTGGGCGATTCGAGTTTATTATTACTGTAATATTATTGCGTAAAATTAGATAATGTTCTTTATGCCAATTTACCATAATTTCTATTTATATGGGATATCCTAATTACCATTTATATGGGATATATAATCAAATTTATTACTTAATCAAGACAATCATCACTCGATAAAAACGATCACAAATCTGCCAGGATGATTTATAACTCAGAAATGTGATGATCAAAATTCCGATCGATTTAGGTAATAACGGAGAAATTTAAGAAACTACTCAAATTTCAAGTTTGATTTTCACAATCCTTGAAAAATATGTTGAAATTATAAAATTTGATAGATTTTCACTCGGTATTGTCAAAGAAAAACAAGCCGAACTTGAAAAAGAATCGTGTGATTCGATTGGTCAATACTAGAATCGACATGATATAAATTTCTGACGTCACAGTTATGATGGGGTCTTATCACTCAGAGTGATAACCAAAGTGACTAACCAAAGTCTTATCTCTAGAAATGACGTGCTTCATGATTTTTTTGTATTTTCAAAAGAGTCATTAGTCTTGAATAATATTCAAGGCATTTTTTTCCGTCGAGCGTTTGTATAAGCATAAAATTTCTTAAAATTTTGTGCCGAATGGCACTTATTAAGTGTACAGCCAAGTGTTAAAAATCTCATCCAATGTTTAGAAATGATAATCGCGCAACCAACTCATTAGTTGACATACGGAGATTTAATAGATACCAAAACATTTAATATGTGATTCTGACTGATTTTTTATGGAGAGTTCCAAATACGACTAATAAAAAATTTTGAACTTGATTTGCGGAAAATTTTTATTATTTTTCTAAAAAAGTTGACAAAAAATGACAAATAAACATATTATGATTTTTCAAACAGCAGTCAGAAAATATGTAGGCATCTATGAAAAAGTTTAAGTGGTCATTTTTTCTGCTTTTATTCACAGATTTCAAAAAACAATCAGAAAAAATTTTGGACAAAAAATGCGGAA
>SCLH01000427.1:180517-195906 GCA_004367855.1 Oikopleura vanhoeffeni | reverse complement strand
GGTATAAGAGTACCACTTTGGCATGATTTTCACAAATTATATATTTTTTCAAAACATATCATTTTATTCATACTAATATCAAAATAAGATATTTTGAAATTTCACTCCCAAAAAATATTTTTGACCCAGATATGCCCAGAAGGCTAATTTTTCTTGCAAATTGTAGTCAAAACACTTTTTCTAAAAACTGGCTTAATTGAAATTTTAATTCCAAATTTGGATCAAAAATTATTTATTCGGAAGTAAAACTTAAGCGGAAAATCGCCTTTTAATCAACTCGTCATAAAATTTGAACCAAGTATCCGAAAAAATTTTAGGAATTATTTTCAAATTCACATTATTAAATTTTCAAATGTATAAGAAGGAGAAGTTTCTGCGATCATTTCTTCAATCATTTTTGGCTGATTTTAAGTGGCTTTAGCCTTTGAAAATGCTATTTGCCTCGGAACGTTTAGGGCTGCCCTATGGGTCGAACTTCATAGTTAAATAGTATGTGATATGTGAACAAAAACTCGCTCGACCAATCAGGAACGAGTCTCCAAATAGAGTGATCTTTTGTCTAAAAAAGCCCACCCCTCAGTGAGTTCTGAAGAGAAGAATATTATGTTTAGATTTTATTGACCATAAAATACGTATGCTAGTATATTACTATCGATTTTAAAAATTTGAAATAAATTTGCTCAAGAAATGCCATAAAGCGTTTTTGAGCTGAATTTCAGGGTCTCACGCAAAAGCCTACTATTCCTTGGATTTTTCAATTGAACATTTTAAACCTGTATTTTCAAATAGCTTATGAGTTTGTGTGTTTTTTTTTTGTTTCCGGAAAGAATACTTTGAATTTCTGAAATTCCATAAATTCTGATTAGAATGCTAAAAACCAAATAGATATATTTTCAAGATATAAAGTACTTTCCTGACAGAATCAAAGGATTAAAATACGACTAGTTTGTTCGAAAATTTCGCTCAATGAAAACATGTCGCAAATAAATTCGACCGAGAAAAAAAATAATAAACTGATGTTTTTTATTTATTAACTATTTTCCTTAAACTTATTCGAAAAAAATGGAGCATGAAATTGATAATGGTATTGTAAGGTATCATAATTCCTGAAAATAGTGCAAAGACAAGCTGGGGCTCGACCCCGGGGCTTTATATCATGATTCTAGCGTGTTAACCAACTACATTACATTGCTCAACATTTCTAGACGGATATTTCGCATATTGCGCGAATAAGTCGCTCGACTAATCGCTCCTTACATTATTAGAATTTTTTGGGAAATACATTGAATTATTATTTACGACCTGTAACTATCGTTTTTTTTAAATGTTATAAATTCGACCCTGAATAGCAAAAAATAAGTTTAGCGTGACTTAGCTACCTAGTTTTAAGGTAAAATTATTTTTTTATAATACGGCAAGAAATTATTCATTTAACTCTCAGCTGCCCGAAGACCGACTTTAAGCATGTTTTTAGACTCTCATACATCCTGGAATAATCGTCGACCAAGTGAACAATCAATATTTTCGCTAATTTCTGTTTGTGCGTTTTTTTGGGGAAATTACAGTACTTATTTTTGCAAAAATCTCAAATCGCTTTAGAAAACATGTAAGTCTTATCAATAGACAAAAATAAGGCTTTTTTTCCATTACGGTAAAGTCGAAATAAATCACGTGACCGTATAAATTATTATTAAGATATGCCCGGTTTTGCTCTCTAGTAACCTTTTAGTATAAAAATCACCCACAGTTGTTATTACGTTCATCAGAAAGTTGATCCTGCTGATTTTATTCAGAGTACTCGGAAGTCCATAAGATGACCTTGAAAATGACGTTGAACTTTGCCTTCTTAAAACGCATAATTTTGACTTGCCAAAAAGTCAGTACTTTATCGAGTCACACGGCTTTGCTGGAACTCAGTTTAGCACCGCCTCCGAAATCTTGAAAATTTGACCGACAAAAATTTTTTTCGAAAAATTTTGATAATCAAAAAAATCCTAATGCTTTGAATGATCACAAAAAAATTTTCTTCAAGATGCATCAATTAAATCGATAGGACCCTACGGGCGGCTGGGCATGTTTAACTGCGGTTCTTTACGAGTTTAACGTGAAATGATAGTCTGATGAGCCTTGTGACAGTTTTGCAACGTTTATTACCGTCAATACTAAAAACTGAGTATCTTGAAATTGCTTTACATAATCAAGCTCACAATAAACATAATTATATGCGGGAATGATTAAACATAAATAAGAAGATGACCTCATATCAAACAAATTCACAAATTAAGGTTTTGAGTCAGTTTTTCTTTTTTGAGAAAATGACTCTTAAAGCAGAAAAAAAGAGTTTTCAAAGTTTTATGATGTCATTTTTGAACTGCTGTATCAAAAACATTAATTATTCTTGCATTCGGTAGCCAAGATTTCAAATTGTATGAAAAATTAAAAAAAATAATTTTTCGAAAAAATTCAAAGATTCAGAAATTTGGGAAATCTGGCGAATAAGACACAAACGAAAATTTGAACGTCTCGCATAAGCAAACAAAAGAAGATATTTTCAAACAAATTCCACTTTAACCTGGAGCACACAATTTGTTGAAAGTGCTCTTTTATAAAAAAAATCTGACATCAGTGCTCTAATGAAATTGAATAAGGACTTCAATACACTTCAAACAGTCAATTTGAAATGTAATTTTTGTCGATTTTGTGCAATAGACCGTTAAATTACATTTCGAATTCCACTTTACCTCCTACAACAACATAATAGGTGAGCGTTAGAAAATTAAAAATTTTTGACATCTCATGACAACTAAAATGATACGGAATTTAGTTGAAACCGTTTTTTCACAGGTATACGACCGGTTACGATCATGCAAAAACTTTTAATACATTTTTGAAAAATTCAGACAAAATCAACTATAATATATTCCAAGATTTCAGTAACGTCAGGCTGTCCGTTAGAACAGGACTGGCGTTTTAAAAAGGTAAAACGCGTCGGTTACGCCTTAAATTGGAATTTATATAAAACTAAATAAGAAACCCGACAGATTGATTCACATGATGACATTGAATAAATTTTCATATATCAAAATAATCCAATATTTTATTAGTTCAGGGAGTAGGAGTGACGATAATTCAGCTGTTTTTTATTAGTTTTCAAGTGCGGTTTCTGAGAAACTTGGATAGGGAAATAATTTTATTTTATTATGTAGAACAACTCTCTAAAATGATACCAGTACTTTTCAGATCATGAAAAAATGCAACCTACGCTCTGAAAATGGCTTCTAGTAGGCCTCCCAAAAAGCACTAAAATCTATCTCCTCTTTCGTTTGATATTATTTCTATCTGTAATTCGGTAATCGGTCGTAATTTATAAATACGAAAATCGTCTGGAGCATTTTTTTGAAATGTATGTCTCTAGTGGTCAAAACAGCCAATTTGGGAGGTTCACTGAAAAGCTTTCTCCTCCTACATTTTTCATTACATTTTTTAATTTATGCTGCAAAGTGTTGACAAAGCCTGGCTTAAAATCGTCTGGAGCTATTTTTTGAAAATTTTGTTTTAGGCTGTCTGAAAATTATTGTGAATTTCCTTTTTTTCTATAATTTTGAAAATATTTTTGATAAAAAACGATGAAAAATTTAATTTCAATTATTTTTTCCAGCAGTATAAAGAGTCAAATGAGTTTATTCACAAAATTTATATGCCAGAAAAAATTTTAGATCGAAATTGGTACTGATAATTTGAAATTACATAAAATTTCAACTTAAATTTCAGCCCCCACAAAATCCGATTTTTTGTTAAAAAATCTAGAAATTCAGTTAAAAATTAGTTAAAATACTTGTTGGAAAATTCTCTACAAAAAGGTTGATGATAAAGTCTGTTTGGAAACCTTCAGATATCGTCACCCAATCTTTTAAAGAAAGTTTTATAAATGAACGAAATTTTTATGTTTTTTTACGACAATTTTCACCTGATTTTTTTTGAAAATTTTTATCTTTCAAACTTATTTTATCACTTTATTGAAATTTGATGAGTAAATGGTTTATCAGGTAAATTTTGAGTTTTCGGATTTTTCGACTTTTCTTTAACCCCTTGGAAGTATAGAAAAAATAGTTCCGCGAACCAGAGCTTTTCAGAAAGCTAAACTTTGAGCGCTGTTTTTCATATAATTTTTTCCATACCAATATCCTTAATAAACCCGTTTGTAATCGTTAGATGGAAACATGGTGAGGGACGCTACAATATCGAAACAATTTTTTTTGAAATTTCACGTAAAAAAAAAATTTCGCCTCAGAACTTTCTAGAAAGTAATTTTAAAACTCAAAGGACTTCTTTAACCCCACTAGCCTGCGATTTTCATAACGTAGCTGCATCTGTGTGTTTCAAATCACACGATGAGTATGTTATCTCAAAAATAGCTGAATCAAAAAAATAGCATTTGAAAAAGTGGGTTAAATTGTTATGGTACTCAAAAATTTGTTTAAAATTCGAGAATATTCCTCATTTCGGAAAAACATCTTATTTATTTCTGTCACTCGAATGAAGACTAAGTCTCAGCTTTCACATATTAGTTAATCAAGTAAATTTAACGAGATAAATTGTATTCTTATGTAAAATTATCAGTTGACAACCGGTGAGATAAGAAGACTTATTTGTTATTTTGCACCACCAGGTGGTGTCGGGTGTCAAATCTGATGCCGCTGAAATGTTTCCCTTAAAAAATGATCCTTGTCAGTGTATTCTTAGAATAATCTTATCTAGTCCAAGTGTCGAGATTCAAAACAGTGCTATTAACACCACTCAGTGGTGTCTGATTACAAAACAGATGGTTCGAAACATTTAAGATTGAAAAACTTATCCCCTGAGTGTTTTAATAGATTCAAATTTGGTCTCAGTCACGAGATAGAAGAAATTGCTCTTTGCACCACCAGGTGATGCGGGTCTCAAAATAATAATGATTATTTCTGGTTTCAATGCTGTTTTAACTGCATAAAACCAAAAAATTCATCCAAATAATGCATTTCCGGTCTCATGAGCAATTTCTGAAACTCACAAAAATTCCTGAAATTAAAAATAAGGGAAACTTTTGGGAGTCTGTTTCGATATTCCGCTGTCTGCCATGGCAGAATGATACTTCCCAAAAATATTTTTGGTCTTTATGATTTGAAACACAGCGGTGCAAGTGGGGGTAAAAAAACTGGTTTGTTACAACTTTTTATTCCATATTCAAGTCGAAAATAATTTATCAGAAGTGAGACGTAGGCGAAACATGGTCTTTCAATCAACTCGCCATAAAATTTGAACCTATCAGCCAAAACTAATTTTGAATATATATTTATCTAAAACACCAATTTTTATAATGTATTCGACATTGTCTGCGAACATTTTTCCATCATTTTTTGATGATTCAAATTGAATTGTATCTTTCACAAGGCTCTGTGCCTCCAAGGGTTAAGATTTTTTCCAGGAATTTCAATTTTTCTTAAAAAAATTAAAAGTTTTTCTTGGAATTTTCTCTATGACGATTGGGTAAAAGTTTTTGGGTTATTTTTCTTAGAATTTACAAATTTATTGCTGAGGTTATTTGGTATCATTTACGGCCTGAACTGAGTAGGGATAAGTCATTTCAAATTATAATACATCAGGCTTAGGGATAATTCCTACAGATTTTCACGAAATCACGACTTTATTTAAGTATATATTTGGACATCAATTATGGGTGAAAAACGCTTCCGGAAAATGTGGTACTCGTTTTTTTCCCAAAAAAACTCCGAATCGGCCACAAATCGAATTTAAAGGTCGTGTTTTTCATGAAATATAGGTTTTTTGAGCTTCTTATCGACCTCTCAACCGCTTTTTAACTTCAAACCAATATTTTCTTAGAATCTATAAGAATTGACATCTTTTAATAAATTTAGATTTTTCCGGGCTAATATACGTAAAATTTTTTTCATCAAGGTAAATTTTTTATTGAAAAGTTTTTTTTCTCGATTTTTGAATAGTTTTTCATCCGCTCTCGGACTCAAAACTATCTTTTTCTGAAGATAATTGGACATTGGCATGTTTTGGGCAAAAAGTCAAATGAAGGGTCATCTCAGGTCAAATTTTTTTCATCAAGGCAAAATTTACATTTTTTCTTACTTTGATGTTTTTGGGATTCTTATAACTCTCAATGTTATATGTCTCAACCTGTTTTTTACTCCAAACTATTATTTTCTGAAAGCCATTCAAAAATGACGTATTTTGAGTTAAAAAGATTTCTTCGGGCGGACATATGTCAAATTTTTTTCATCAAGGCCAAAAAATTTTTCTCAAAAATATCCGGTTTTTCGGGATTCTAATCAATTTCTCATTGTGTTTTTGACCCCAAACTTATAGTTTCTGTAAGATATTCGAAAGGTTCGTCTTTTGAAAAAAAATTACCCTGGGCGGACTCGGGTCCAACTTTTTTCATCAAGGTCAAAAAAAATTTTCGAGGATATAATTTGAAAATTCGAAATTTGAAAAATCGTCATAGGTTTAAAATATATTATCAATCATTACTAATTAACAAATATTAGGTTCTCAGCAAGCCGCGTCTTTTAAGACAGGTCTCGGCTCTTGTCAACTTAACGGTTCTTCCATAACTGAGAATTTACCGTTTTTTTTGACCAACATTTGACGGTTTCTGACCTGAAATGACATTTTTTTCAGAAATTATTTTTGTTTTCAAAGTCTCATTATATCAAACAGACTTTGCGGGTGAGAATGTTTAATTATAATTGCCTCTTTATCGCCACTAGGAGGATGCATTTTCTTTCTTATACTCAAGTAGTATATCAATTTTCATTTTTAGGGTCAACTTAAAGAGTAAACAAACCCTTAAATTTGAATGCGATATCTATAATATTTCTAGAGTCTAATTTGTACGAATTATCCCTGATCATGCTCATTTTATTCGGCGTTAGAATTTTATTTATCTGCTCAATTTTCAACAATTAAGTAATTCGGATGTTATTACGTCATCGATAACCTAACTTTTTGGCAAATATACTTAGGTCAAGCACGTAGCTGTAATTTTATCAATCGCTTAACTCTCAGCGACAAGAATTTTCTTTGTTTTTTTACCTAAATTATTATTCTAAATTAGCATTTCTAATGTAAGTTATATTATACACTGTAAGTTATAGTATAACTCTGCGAATGAAATATTTTTGCGGAAATTGTTGAACTGAAAAATTTCAAATAATGCAGTTGTATTATTTAGACAGTACATCTAATTTTTGCAGATGCGAAAAATTTGCGTAGATATAACAACTGATTACTTAATTATTTTCATAGTTCTGACTACATAAAATGTTGATAAATCTTGGACTCCTAAAATGTCATTTATCAGAATTGTGTTGACCCCTGAAAAAGTGAGTTTCTCTATCTTGAAAATGATTTTTAGAACATGGACTGTATCATACCTGAATGAAAGTCACCGCAGGAATGCAACCTTAATTTAAACTGAGTAGTTGCCTTATGAAAGTGATACTTGACTTATACGCTAGTTTCTGATTTCGCAATTTTATTATCACTATAGTCTATAGTTAACATAATTACTCTTGCATTTAGGCAGTGACTTTATATTTTTATCATGGTATAAAGCATGCATTGACGTCAATAAGTTTTTTTTATTTTTCGTTAACTCAGTAAAAAATTAAATTGTAGAAATAGAATATAACCTCATAAGATTTACCGATATTTAAAATCGGTCATTATATAAGCGAAGTTTACCACAGTGTCGTGTTTGAACTTTAACTTCTGATTCACTTGCTCCAAGAATAAGTCATGATTACACTTTTAAGGTGTTAAGGGTATGGTGCACCATGGTGGTTCTTAATTTTATATATTAATTATGGAAAATTAGCCAAGCAGGGCTTTTACGACACTTTTTAGGCAACTCAATTTGAAGAACAAGTTTGAAGCTTGAGAATAAAATATATTGGAACTTTTTATCTATATATCCCCCTTTCACACTTTGCTTAAGATTTGGGTCCTGTGTAGTAAACGTAGTGTGTTTTCAAGTAATAGGGCCCAAATCTTAAGCAAAGTGTGAAACGGGGGTATGCACTCGAAGATACGTTAACATCACGAGACGACCTATTTAAAACGGTAAAGCTATCTTCTCCTAAGCTTAATTGTGAAATAAACAAACATTCATACGTAATTGTTACAAATTAAGAAACTCATAGATTTAATTTTGTGTTAAAATTAATTTCTTGTAAATTTGAAAGTTTTTTTGATTTTTGTTTAAAATTTTTTTTTCAAAGTCTTATTTTTCTTTCAAAATAAGCCGATTGAAAAGTTATTCGACGTTATAAGTATCTTTAAAACTCTAAGTAATATTTACATTCTCACATTTTTTTTATTTTCATTTTTCTCACAATTTTAGAACTTAACGCGTAAATCAATGGTAAACTTCAAACGTGCTTATGTAAAAATTTTGGCTAGAAATAATAATAATTATGAAATTTGGATAAAGAAGTTAGTCACGGCATGACATCAAACTGATTATACCGGACAAAATCTCTTATCAAAACTGATCCAATAAAATCACGATGCCAAATAAAAAAATCCGGGAAAGAAATTAAAAATCTAACTTTATTTAAAAAAAGCATCAAAAATTACCGGTGACCAGTCCTTAAAAATTCATCGAAACCAAGATGTTTTCATACTCTATTATGAATAGTGGTCGATAATTTGACAGTTGATCTTATTTTAGCGATTTGCTCAATTTCTCATTTTAAATATCAAGAAAAATCCGTTAGTTTTCAATGGACCTAGTTATTAAGGCTGGAAACTATGACAAATTACCGGCCATTATTTTTTTATTCTCGCGTTGTTTTGATTTTGAGAATTCGGTATATTAGCCAGAATTTTGATCATAAATAGCAAGTTAAATTAAATTCGGGATCTTGACATTGAACCGGAAATTGAGCAGTAAATCTTGTAAAGTGTTCATTTTCGCAATCATTTTAACTCGAAATGTAGTCTTCATAAATATTGATCAGTTTCATCCAATAAATGTGATCACTGATCACTTATTAGGAAAAATCTATTGAAAATAAAGCTAGGTAATGTTACATTACTAATGTAGACATTTTGAAAAATCTACAATTGCTACAGTAATACTGATATATTTTATTTCATTATTTTTAATGACAGGTATATGAAACTTTTTACTGGGTTTATATATTCTTCCAAATATCCATCAAAAATAATGTTTTATAATCCAGAAACTTTTGTAAAACTACAGAATTCGAATTATTTGCTTTTTAAGAAAATTTTGAGTCGAATAAACTTTCCGAATTCGACAAATTATGAGAAATATTTGAAAAAAGTTCCGAACATATGAAAAAATGCCTTATTTTTGTGTTCAACATATTTTTGCATTATCTGTTCAAATCAACACGGAAAAACTCTTCATATGGCTACTTTTGACTTTGCGTAGGGTGACCAAAATATTTTTTATATGCTATTTGAAAAATCATATGACACTCTTTTTGAGATTTTGGTCGAAACTCATTTGGAAATATTTGAAAAATTTTCCGTCATTCTTGTTAAAAAATTTTTCAAAACACTAATTTTTTCTGGATTTTAGCTAAATATTAGGAAATGCTTACACTCACTAAATTTAAACATGTCACGTTTTGTTCTTCGTCTCTTGTTTAATACTCTGAATCATAAGCTTTTGAATGAAATACGGTTGCGCGAATCTACTTTAGCCCTTTTTAATCAAAATTAAAAATAAAATTAATTTCACCGAGACTTGTCTAAATTGGTAAGTCACACCATCCACCCACGTAAATTTAATAAATTTACTCATCCGAAAATAAATAATTTCTTTCGAATGTGCCCAAAATTTTGTTTTTTCGTCTTTGTTAGGAAATTTAATTTTCGATTTTGACGTAGAAGCATATGAAATTAAAATATATAAATTTTCGGGATTGCGTGGTCAAGCCATTTTTGAAGCTTCTATTAAAAAAATAAAAAAAACATTTTTAATGTTTTAGACACCTAAAGACCAACGCGCGTTTTTAGAAGTGTTGTATTTAAAGACGATTTATAAAGTAAAATAATCGATACTAAAAACATGATATACAAAAGGAGACTCAAAAGTAGGAACTTAGTTTGAAATACTTTGTTATTCCGAAATTATAGGTGGCCAAAAAGTCCATAAGACAAAAAACATTGAAAAAGGCAAATCTGCCAAAATGCACCGAGGCCCTTAAGTTTGAAGGTAAATTATTATTAGTTTTTGTGTCTTCATCTATGTGACATAGACTTTGTCCCAAAAATCCTCACTTCAGCACCAATATAATAATTCCTTGTTATTTATTAATCTGTAATTAGATTGATGGAAGTAACCAATCAGTTGATTCTGATTCTGGTGTTTCTGTATCCGATGAAGACAGTTTCAATTCGACGCGAAAATCAAATATGAAATTTCACCCAAAAACCGAGAAGACAAAATGTGATTTTTTCAGGAGGCGCGAATTACGCCGAAAAATATATCAAATCAAGGTAGCACAAATTAATTGACAAATCACCTGCTTAATTTCTTAATGATTATTTTAATAACATTTATTTTTATAAAATCGAGGAGACAAATTCAATATGTAGAAAATTTTCAAGACGTGATTATTTCAATGTTACAAAATTTAAAGAATTTTTTTTTATTTTCAAATTATGAAATCATTTCATTGAAACACCTCTGAATATACACAAATTTTTTGAAATTTTTTCCTCGATTCTATAAAATTCTTTTAAAAATTCTAATTATTATTTTAGTTGAAAACGGCTTCGATTAACACCCCTACAACCTAAAAGTATTCCAATGGCGATCTCAACTTTTTCTGTTAATACTAATAATCTATTTTTACCGCAGTGTCAACAAACTTCGCTTTCTTTCAAGCTTTGTAAATAAAATATTATACAGTTTAAATGTCTTTCCGATCTCAACTCCGTGGCGGATTTATTGTTTTTAAAAAAGTCGACTCTGACTTTTTGACATCGTGATTTATCGTTTATATCTAGGGCAAACGCGCAAAAAATAGGTACTCGATGAAAGGGTCGCATGAATCTGAAACTTTTTGTCCTGGGACAGTTTTTGACACTGAAAATTTTGGTACAAAAAATTTTGGTACAAAAAATTTTGGTACAAGAAAATATTTTCGGCAAAATTCTCTCCGTCAAAAACTGTCTTTGGTCCTAACTTTTCAGATTCCTAGGACTCTTTTGTCGGGTAGCTGATTTTTTGCGCGTTTGCCCTATTTATATCTTTAATGCCGGACAAGGGGCCTTTTTAAGTAAATCAAGCCAAAATTTTAACTTGATTTACTAAAAAGGCCCCTCTTCCGGGATTTAAGATATTGATTATGACTAAGTATAGCTCAACGGACTTCTTTCAAATGAAAATCGAAACGTCAGAAAAACCCATGATGATACATGAACGTACTTTGAAAATTAATAGCTAATTTAAGAGCCGTTATGCGTCAATTTTATACCTTGACGTGTGTCTAGCCGTTATTGAACTTGTTTTTCAATAAGCTTATGAAAAAGGTGCAATGTATTCTAAAAGATCTAAATCCAGTCATTCTTGAACTTAAGGGGGTTCTATTGGCAAGCCAGACTTTTTTCGGGGCTCATAACTTTTTATTGTTATATAATAATATCATAAAAATTTCTGGAATAATAGTTCATAATCTCGTACAACTTTTGCTGTAAATTTTCAAGATCGCATGTAGAACCAACCGGTAAATGAGGTTAACCGGGAGCAATAATTTTTTTTTAAAGTCGTATTTTTTTCGTCCCATTTCAGAAAATATGCAAACTCACACAAAAGTTGTGCAATAGCATAACAAAAAAAAGGACTGTGGTCGTTTCTCGATTTTCATCCTAAAAATGTCTCTTATATGCCGAAAAAGACCATTTTTTGCTATTTTGGCCACGGATAGTCGTTTTTTTTACATGTGATTTACAAAACTATTTCAACATGGATCACAAATAATCCTGACAATTTAGAAGAAAGTGACTCCGCCCGAATTT
Organism: Oikopleura vanhoeffeni; assembly: GCA_004367855.1. Taxonomy (NCBI): domain Eukaryota; kingdom Metazoa; phylum Chordata; class Appendicularia; order Copelata; family Oikopleuridae; genus Oikopleura; species Oikopleura vanhoeffeni. Next base: position 183,837 of record SCLH01000427.1, on the reverse strand, counting down.
TCAATGTCATTTATTGACTCCCAGGAGGACAATTTGAAAATTATTTTTTAATCTCAATTTTATCCTATTGCGTTTTAAATAGCATCAAACGAATCAAACGTAAGCATCACTTTTATAGAATTGATATTATAAACTATGTTCGAAATATCAATAGTTCTAGCCCTAGAGATCAAAACATTTTTATCATTTTGCAATACCTAAAAAAATTTCGAAATTATTTCGGAAAAAAATTTTCCAATTTTTTATTTTTCTGACACTAATATCGGTAAAAAGCCACGGAGAATTCAAAAATGAAAAAAAAGTCTCTAGCTTTGCTAGATCCGAAGATAAGGCCCACCTATAGAACCCCTTAATGTTTCCCAGAATTCAGATCAATTAGTTTTATCCGGATTCTTGGTATTATGAGCGTTGTTACAAATTGGAAAGATAGAGAGAGCGAGAGATGACCGCCTACGCGATCGATAATAGTTGTAGACCTATTTCAGTTCTAGTTTACTTGTTTTTGAACAATTAATAATACAGCCGGGTCGGGCGTAAAGGTGAAACCGACGCAAAACACTACTTAACCCTCTCAGACACATAAAACGCCATTCGGGGACGTACACGTAGCTGCTTATTAGGGAAAAGTAAAAGTGCTTGCAAACTTCACTGTTTTCTTTAGTCCTTGAGCATTAAAGGAAGGACCAACTTTTAATACTCTTCATTCACACAATTTGACTTAAACCGTCAAAAAGTGACATTTACAAAGTGACTTATAACCTACGCAAATTCATTTTATGAGAAAAGAGAGACGTCAGAACAAAATTAATGGAGGAGATCCGCGATTTTTTCTAAATACGTGACTTTCTCAGAAATACCTGCAATTTTCGGCTCTCAATCTACAGCTGTTTCTCGAATATAAAACTAAACCTCGCAATTAATCGAAATCCCTTCTGGAAGAAATCAAAAGGTTACTCAAAAAAGTCAGATCAAAAATTGAAAATAAAGTAGATTCAAAAAAAATTCCTAAAAAGTGAGTTACTCAGAAGTAACCTGCAATTTTCGGTCTCGAATCTACAGGTGTTTTTCAAAATGGCTCCGTGTGTAACGGCTCTACTTTGAATGTTGTTAACAGAAAGCTTAACCCTCCGAGGCATATACCCTTTTGAAAAGGTAAAGTCACTTTGAATCAGCCAAAAATGATCGAAAAAATTATCGCAGAAACTTCGCCTTCCGATGCACATTAAAATTCAACAATGTGAATCTGAAAATATTTTCTCAAATTTTTTCGGATACTTGGTTCAAATTTTATCACGAGTTGATTAAAAGGCCATTTTTTGCTTAACTATTACTTTCGAAAAAATACTTTTTAATCAAAATTTGGAATTATAATTTCAAATTAGCCAGTATTTAGGAAAGTATTTTGAGTACAATTTCCTAAAACAATCAGCTTTCTAGACATATCTGGAGCAGAAATATTTTTTTGGGAGTGAAATTTCAAAATATCCGATTTCGATATTAGTATGGATAAACTGATATGTTTTGAAAAAATAAATAATTTGTGAAAATCATGCCAGAGTGATACAATTATACCATAATTGGCTTGATATTGTAAAAATAATCAAATAATTTTATTCAAACGAGAAAACTAACAATTTTTCCCTAAAAAACGTGATTTTCTTATGAATATTTTGAACTTATTTATAAATATTTTTTGATTCCCAATAGATAAAGTCAATCAGACAGAAGTTTTGAGTAGAACAAAACACTGCGCTGTTATGGAGGTGAACATACATTTTCTGGAGCCTACCAATGAACAGTAGTATGCACGTGGTTTAATTAACCTACTTCTTACAACTCTTTTTTTCCTAGAATTAACCATAAAATTTATAGAAATATAAATTTTTTTTCAAAAGTTTAACTCTTCAACTTGATCATACAGGAAAATTGAAGTTGATCTTATAAAAGTTTTCTGTAAACAACGCTCAACAAAAGGCCTACCTGAAGGGGTATTAGACTGGCGGAAACTTCTTTTTATAATGCTTACGGAGGGTTAAGGCAGTTGGAATTTTAATTTTATCTGCAAAAGGAAGTTGAAAGGTAATATTTTGCATCCGACAATTCATATTTTAGAATTTCAATTTTAAGTCTTAGAAAATATAGTGAGAAAAGCAAAGTATACCATATCACGTGATACACGGTCGTAGTTGTCTTCACAAGTTACTGTTCTGTTGGAAACGACGCCAAAGTATCTGGCCTAGGTCAAAGTTTTGTCTGCTTTGATTTATATCTCATTAATAAAAAGTTATTTATAAATAAGTTAAAAATTTTGATGGAAAAATCATGATTTTTTGATAAAAAATGTTTATTTTCCCTATAAACGCAGATTAGTACATTTTTGTCTATTATTTTCAAGTATTTGTGATTGATTAAATTCACTTTTATAATAATTAAATTTTTTCATGGGATACTTGAAGTTGAAAATTTGGAAATTTCACTATCGAATAAAAATATCTGCCTCTAGATATCAATTTATTTGTATTGTAACTGTTATGCATGCACAAAACACTTTCCTGAAAACTGGCGAATCTCACATTTGTATTTAATGTCTAGTTCCGAAATAATTTCTCAGGAAGTGAAACATAGGCGAAAAAACCTTATAAATCAACACCCCGTAATACTGGAACCAAACATTCGGAAAAAATTTCAATTATTTTTGGGAACCAAATCGAAATTCTTAATAATGTGTTTGAAAGAAAATATTCCACGATCCCGTTTTTTGCCTTTTATGAATTATTTTAGGTTTGTTTGAGCCACAATTGTGGCTCTGTGCTCACAAGGGTTAAGCCAACGAAAAAACCCACGCATCTGAAAATAAAAATTATTTTTGCCAGCCGTCGGGCGTAATGGTGAAGATTTTTTTTGAAAAACATTTCACCTATACGCACGATCCCCCTGTTAACAATTTATGACGTTAAAATCACCCCTTTTACAGAGTGACGGTACTTTTTGTTTCATTAGTTTTGTCTGAGTTTAATTTGTTGTTTAATATGTTGTTTTAATATGTTGTTTTCAAAAACTAAACTCTTATGAAATTTTCTATATTTTTTTAGAAAAGTTATTAAATTTTGTATTTTTTGAGCTGATTAATTGACAATTTGACAAATTTGACTGGAAAAAAAATATCAATGATATTTAGTAAATTTAATGAATATGCAATGCATATTATGCAGACATCAAAAACAAATTTGGTTTATAGGACATATTTTTAGAAATTATTTCCTGATGAAATTTTGATAAAGTTCAAACTTTCTGTGATTTTTGTCAATTGCAATAATTTT
>SCLH01000427.1:150103-173972 GCA_004367855.1 Oikopleura vanhoeffeni | reverse complement strand
GTCAATTTTCAAGGCCCCATAAAAATATCGAGACTCAAATAAAAACTCAAACTGTATACAATTTTATAGCACATCAATTATGTCAAGGTAAATGAAAACGAGAAAACTGTAAGATTCGTGAACAAACTGTCAATTTTTATTGTGTGTTGCAACAGCGCCGTTTCGTTTGTGCAAAATTAACTCACTAGCACCGAAAAAGGCACTTATACAGTGTACAATAATTTGATAAGTATCATAGACTTTTTCCTAGCTTATTAAAGAAGCATGATGGTCAAAATCATAGTTAAGTTTAATACAATTAAGTTTGAACTTTTGCGAAGAAACATGAACGATATAAAAACTCTAAAAATTGTTTTTATGCAGCTCAGGAATCATCAAAAAAAAACCATTAGATCTGTAAGCTTTATCAGAAATAGATTAAATTTATTTCAACACTAATCATTTTATTTATTTACTGTACAGACTAAAGAATAAAAAAAATTGTATACAGGCCTACCGAGCAAAAATGAGGTACCCGATAACAATGTCGTATTGATCTACAAACTCAGTCACCGACGTAGTTTTTGGTACCGAGTCATTTTTATCACCCTTAACCCCCACCTGCACGAGCGTGTTTCAGAAGACAGAGGCCAAAAATATTTCGGGGAAGTGTCATTTTGGCCGGCGGAATATCGGAACAGACCCCCGATAGTTCCCCTTATTTTTAATTTCCAGAATTTTGGTGAGTTCTAGAAATTTCTCATCAGACCGTAATTGCATTATTTGGATGCAATTTTTTGTTTAATGCAGTTAAAACAGTACTGGAACAAGATAAAACTTTTGATAAACATTTATTTGCTATCGGGGGGTAATCGCCACCGAAAAAGACGATTCCGAGCAAATAAAAAAAAAATTTACGCCATTTAGTGGTCAGAAAGTGAGTTTCCAAAACCCTCATTTTCAGCACTAATTTTGTTTTTGAGCATAATTAGCTCAATTTTTTAGTTTTTTTGTCGCAAGGATCGTACTCACATAAAAATTTGCTATTTTCTGAAAAAAAATTTTTTTGAAAAATAGAATGTTCGAAAATTTTCAAAAAAATTTTGGTCATTTTAACAAAAAAAAATGCGTGGGCGGAACACTTTGTAAGATGAAAATCATTTTTATTTAATCATTTCAATTTGAAACTTAAAATTTTGACCGCTGCGCACCCTACCTATGTCACATACAGTCACATGTAGTCTATGTGTGTGTTCTGAAACACTCTCGTGCAGGTGGGGGTAAGACATCTCGTGCAGGTGGGGGTTAACAACCATTTTCCGATTTGTTAAAAATTTTAAAAATATGTTTTCTAGTCTAATTTATTCATGCAGTTTCATTTCCAGAGTCAAAAGTGACTTTTGAGCATTTTTATTTTTCAACCAATCAGAGATGGGCAAAATTTTCAGAAATTTTATGAAAAAATAAATTCAAATGAATCTTTAAAAAATTCTTATCTAATAGTTACTTTCATTTATTTCTTATAATGAGCTTTCCTGTAAATGCTAAATACCGTGTTGCTGTTAACACCACCAATTCATAGAATCGCCCCTGGCGCCACCTGTTGTCATCTGAGAGCCATATTTGCTAATACCGTTTCCACAAAGTTGATGATTGCGCATCTTTTGCATATCTTAAATCATTGATTTGACATTTTGGGCACCACCATTTCTCGTCCTACACCACGTGGAAATTTTCGTACATTAAATGTCAGATGTCAATCTGAAGCAGAATTTATTTCCAAATCCGAAAAAAATACTAAAAGTGAAAAATTCTGATATGCAATTGCCTTTATTTTGAAAAGTCTAAAAACCCGGTTTTGGAGCACCTCAAACAGCGCCATCAAGTGGACACAGCAAAAAATTCCTGTGGCAACGTTCTCAGCGGGTCAGAAAACGGTTACATCCAAAATTTCAGCCCCATGCTACATTTAGATCAGGATTCAGGTTTTCCAGCACCACCATTTTTGGTCCTTGCACCACCAGTTTGCCAAGCGCTTATAAAATCTCAGATGTTGAATTTGATCAAAATTGTTGGAGGAGATTTTCTATGGTAAAAAAAAAGACAAAAGAAATATATGTATATGTCCGGTGGTCAGGACAGCTTACCAACTTGGCAAGTTTCCGTGGAATAAAATTTTCGTAGTTCTTGATTAACGAGGGCTTCGATGAATTTTACCCAAACCGTAGTTTCGTTTTAAAAATTATGATTTAAAGTATAAACAAGAGCGAAGAAACACAACGAGGACATATTTGAAAAGAAATAAAAGATGGCATTCTGAATATTTCCAACCGGTGATCCCAGAAAAATAAGTTTGGAAATTTTTGAACAAGAAATTTATTTAACTTAAGTAAAATTATTGAACAAGAAATTTTTTTGAACAAGAAATTTATTTAACTTAAGTAAAATTTTCAAAATATTTTCGACCGAAAATCATTTTCTCGTTGATTCGAAAAAAAAATTAACGAAAACAAGGAAAATTTTTCGTAATATTCGGAACTTTTTCCAAAAATATCTCAATATTTGACGAATTCGAAAAGTTAAATTCGAACTCAAAATTTTGAAAAAAAAGCAATAGTATGAAAATACAAAAGTTGCCTAGATTGTTAAACATAACTTTGATGATATATTAGATATATATACCCAATAAAAAGTTTTTCATCAAGCGCCCATATTCGGATCTGTCCGAGGCCCTTAAAGGGGTATGCGACTCTGGTTCGACATTTTCTCGGTGAAATATCATGCAAACTAAGAGCTAATGAGGAAAACCGAAAATGCTTATTTGTAGATCTATCTTTAATCTTGCGAAAAAGTACATCACAAATTATTTTTGCTCATTACACCGATTAGTACAGTATCGTTACAAGATGAGCTTTTCCAAACTGCAAAATTTATCTTCTCCCAGACCATATATCCCTTTATTACTTTTTGGTTAGAATGCGTAGCCACAACGTTAAAATCACACGTCAAAAGGAGTAGTGGCTCCGCATTCTAATCAAAAAGTGATAAAGGGATATCTAATTGAGCTCAAATTTTTACATATGAAGTAACCATACCATTTCCATCTTTTTAGGTGGGCTTTTTTTGATCCGGCGACTGACCAATTCTAGAACGCCGAAAAACCGACGTTTTTTGACAATTTAAGACTTTAAAATCTATCTTCCAAGTATAACTAATAGATTAAGGTGGGCTTTTATGCAATTTCCAGCTGAAGATCGAAATATGAATTTATCAAGGTCGCGTAAAAAAAATCCGAAAAAAATGGGCTTCGATTTTTTCGAAAGTAGGTCAAGAGAAAGCCACGGAAACACTGATCAGAAAGTTGGCTTACGTCAAAATGATATTTTGTAGTTTTACTGGTCAAATTCAAGCAAACGTCATTTTTCACCGTCATTTTTTAGAAAATATTTGGAAAAAATCAAAAAAATGCGAAAATTTCAAAAAAAAATTTTAGATGCTTTGGTTGGTAGTACACTTTGACATCACCCCAAATCAATTTGGAGCATTTTTGATGCCTCTAAGGTCTTTCGTGAATCAGAGTCCCATAACCCCTTAAGACCTGAAATAACAGGGATATTATTTCACTTTCAAAAGAGTTTATCTGGAAAATTGACTTGTGTGCTAAAAAAGCTTAATTAATTTTTTACTTTATCTTTCGTCGAAAATATTTTTTATTTGAAATATAATGATGATAGAGTTTCAAATGCAATTAACGATCTTCAGTGAAATATATTAATGAAATATATTAAAGGAACAAGAAGATTGTTTGTGGACAATAAACTGTTCAAACCAACAGAATTTAAAAAAAACGAAGAAAACAAAATCAATTTGACGCTTTTATAAGATCAATGTATTCGCTTTTTGCCACTGTGGTACCGAGTTCTTGAACAATAGACATTGACATAACTTTAATTCTAGCTTATTTAATTTATAAAGTTATATGTTGTTTAAAAATTGGTACTACTGAAGTGGTTAAAAACCAAAATTTTCCAGCTTACTGGTGAAGGTTTTTTCTCACGGGATGACTTGTTACTCTCTTACTCATCCTGATCCCGAGTCTTATAAAAAAGAGTTATCAGCTGCATGTATATTAAATTTGCGAAAAATTATAAAATTAATTGCTTTAAATTTTATTCAGGTTGGAGTTCAAAATTTAATGAGATTCTAGACATCATTTTCCGATAGAAATTAACATTTAAGGCATAAATAATTTTTTTTTATTGAAATCGTCAATGAACATCGAAATTTCCAGTAAAAATGCTACATGTATATGTTTTGCTGATCGATCCGCACAACAAGATTCATAAGTCAGACGAAAACTTATTTAAAAAATATGTTGGCATAATCTGATGATTAATTTACTAATCAAATTCAAAATAATTTGCATACCAGAATTTGTATACAGAAAGTCTTGTATTTTGTGAAAAGGTATGGATCTTGCCGAAACTCACTTTCCGCTAATCGAAAAGTTAAAATTTAAAAACAAGTACACCAACTAACCATTAATGGAAACCAACTTTCGCGAAAAAAATGGTTTCCATAAATGGTAATGAGTTGCCATTAAATGGGTATGGGTTTCCATTAAATGGTAATGGGTTTCCATTACATGGTAATTTTGGGCAAAATTTGAAAAGTTGTTTTCAGCCAAAAAATTGAGAAAAATTTCTAAATTTTTTTTATTTTTTTTCTAAATTACATGTTCAGGAATCAATTATAGGTAAGAAGCGCAACAGTAAAACTAACGAGAGAACCACAGTAGTTGATACAAATTCTTTGACCTCACGGGGGGTTGCTGACCCAGAAAAAAACGATTCCAGACAGAAAAAAAAGTTTTTGGCCATCTAGAACAGGAAAAAAACAAAATTTAACCATCCCCGACCATCCTCACGTCACCAGCCCAAATTCAAACAAAAAACCGGTATTTTAACCGGTAAAAAATCGGATTTTTAAAAAAAAAAACATTTTTTCATTTTGAATTCTGCTCAAGATTTTTTTTCTCGTTTAGCCTCAAGAGCAACCATTAAAAACTTAAAAATTGGCCTGGTGCGCTCCCTAATTATAGGGCAGCCAAAATCAACAAACTTTTTAGATGAGTTTTGAGCAAATTAAACACCAAAAACAGAGTTTATTTTACTCAAACATGCCTTGTTTTTCAAAAATGGTTTCCATAAATGGTAATTCCTTGTTTTTGAAAAATGGTTTNCATAACTCGTAATGGGTTTCCATTGAATGGTTATGGGTTTCCATTAAACGGTAATGAATTTTCCATTATCGGGGGTTTCCATAAATGGTTAGTTGGTGTAGATATCAAAAAATTTAAATGCTTAGTAAATAATACTAAAATAATAAAACTTGGATTAAACGTTATTCTTGTGACAAGAATCTTGTTCACAAAGAGAGCACACTGGAAAAAAATCTCCGAATTTTCGTAGTTTTTATTCTTCTTTATAATTTCGATACCTTTTATCATTATCTATAAAATAAATTTTACTGATTTTGTGAGAGCAATAGTAATGTTGCAGGTTACTTTTGTACTTTTTGATTTATTCTTCAGAACTTATAACCAAAAAACTAGAATGTTTCTGCCGAGAGTTTTCATCGCCTGAATAAAACTTATGTATATCCCTTATTCACACTTTTGTTAATATCCCGGCCCTACTACTTAAAAACACACTACGTTCCTAATCAAGACCGGAATATTAACAAAAGTGTGAATAGGAGATATTCCCTTCTACTAGTATAAGCTTTTGAGAGTAGCTCGCACAAGCAAAAATGTCACGTTATTCGTGAAGTACTATTAAAAATTGTTCATGATCAGACCAGGCTGGTCTGACCAGCTATCTCTGATATTATTTAGTTTGATGAAAATATCATTAAGAGCGCTATTGATCACTTGACGTTTATGAAAATAGCCACTGAGGTCCTAATACTATTCAAAAGTCTCAAATCGATGCCTTTATTCAATTTTCTCCCAAAATTTGATGTTTCGAAATAAATAATCAACGGGTTGTCTCGCCTCTAACTTTTTTGTTGCTTCTTGGTAAAATTATGATCAGGAATCAATAAGAGATAATTAACCTACTGAATTATTAAATCTAATTAACGGTGTTTTGGAAAATTGTTCGATATATTATTCAGAATTAAGTATTCAAATTATATATACATTCCAATATATACATTCAAATATATATACATTCCAATAGTTTGTAATTTATTTGATAAATTTAATCATCAGATTATGTCAACATATTTTCTATATGAGTTCGCTTTTGACTTATGAATCATGTTCAACAGATCGATCTGTGAAACATATGGCAATTTCTTTGGAAATTTTGATGTTTTATTGAATATTTTAATCGAATATCTTAATTTTTGACTGCTATATTAATTTTATTTTGGAAAAATGTTGTTTGGAATCTCATGAAATTTGGAACTCAAGCCGGCATTAACTTTTTGTTGTTGAGACGAAATCAAATTGAAAATACGTAAATTCAAGGAATTCAGGAAATAATCTAATTTAAATTTGAAATTGTAAATTAATTAACTATAGTCTATAGATTATACATAGCTTTATTAAAGCTACGTATCAATTACTACTTATGAGCTACATATTTAATACGAAACAACATCCTGTGCATTACGGGGTCAACCCATCTGCAGTGACCGTTTTTTGAGACCCCGACATTTTGTACTACGGCGCGCCACGGCGCTGTGAGTTGTCTTTTTGAAAGCGGCTTTTCGCACAGCGGCGACTAACCATGGCGAACAAATGATACAAAAGATTTTTATCGCGCCAGATAGTGAAAGATTTTGCAGATAATCTCGATTTAAAAACTCAAAACTTTTTGGGAAATATCCAAGATTATTTTAAATTGATTATTCAGAATATGCGGCTCATTTTTTCATTTGCGTTTAAATTCATTTGCTTTTAATAACAATTTTGAATATAAATTAAATGCAATTAAATTAAAATTCTATTTATTTCGAAAATAAATGACTTTAATTCCAATTTCGTAAATAAATTAAAGGGTTTAAATTTAACTTTTATCTTCGAAAATAACTGTATTTTATTTATTAATAAAATTAATAATTAGTTTATTTATTCTAGAAATAAATTTCATTCTTATTTTATTTCAAATAAACTTAAATTTTATTTGTGCATATTCTAAAAATTAATTTATAATTGATAATATCGGATATTTTGCTCGAACTTATAAATTATCAGATTCAGATTATCTGCAAAATATTTTACGATCTGGCGCAATTAAAATGTTTTGTATGATTTTTTTTTGCTAAGGTCAGTCGCCGATGTGCGAAAGACCACTTTCAAAAAACCAATTCACCGCGCCGTAGTGCAAAATGTCGCGGTCTCAAAAAACGGTCACTGCAAATGGGTAGCCTCGGTGCATTACATCTAAGATTTTTTTTAAATTAAAAATAAATTTTGAAAAAATTGCGAAACGTGAAAAATCTGGAACAAAAAATTTGCATATCAGCGTTTAAGTATTTCAAGCCTTCCCAAATAGTCTGTGTGCATTTTATTGTCTTTTAAATCAGCGACCAATACGAAAAAGCTAAGTAAAATTTTATTAAATTTTTTGTCAAAATTCAGAGCACAAAGTTGTTATTATTGAATCCACGTTTTGGATTTCATGCATGTTTTTACTTAACTTTCTAGCATTTATCATAATTGTTTTTCCAAAAATTTTTTCGACTGTCAGTAAAAACTTTGTACAGGGATGCCTAATTCGCCGGCCTAATATATTGTCGAATTTGCTAAAATCGACAAAAAAGCATTCAAAATTTCATCATTTTGAGCTCAAATCCTTGCATATCACCAAAAGAGCCAATATCGCAAAAACTTCGTGGGTGCTTGAGGTTGAAAGTACAAATTACTTTGAGTTGAATCGCGAAAAACAAGAAATTAAATTATTACCTGGTTTCATTTATCTATTACGGTACTTGCTGGGGCTTCAATGGCACTTTTTTAGTATTTTTTTTATATAATTTGGCTTTTGAAAACGACTCATCTGATATAGTTTCTATAGTTTTTGATATAGCTCAAACTGAACAAAAATATCTAGTAAATAATAAAATAAAAAAAAGGTCCATTTTTAGATTTTTATGCGATTACTTAAATTATTTAATTATAAGTTTTTGTTTAAAAATTGGAACCTATGGTCTGCTTCGAACAATTTTTTTGTGATGTTTTTTTGAATATTTTTTCTCAGTTTGAGCTATCTCACAAGTTATAAGTCACAACTCAATCGAATGAGATTTATTAAAAAGACGAATTAAATAAAAATGTTGACTGTAAAAGTGGCATGAAAGCCTCAGCAAGTACAGTATGTCACGTTTTTCCTTTTTTTTTCCAATTTGCATAAATCTGAGTTCCACTGTTTAGATTGGTTTAATCTTGAAAAGACGTAGGTATTTGCCAAAGTTGATCGTTCTCAATGGGGGTTAGCAAGTTATGCAAATTGGAAAAAAGAAAGCAAAAACGTGACATACTGTATTTATATTGTTATAGATATGCTGTCTGTTTCCATGTTCAACATCTAGTATACAGAATAAATTCTTAAGGAGGTTGTGGGTGTAGAATTTTGGAATTGCTGGAGAAAATTTCCCACTTCTCCAGCTGGACTGGAACTTCCAGTCTGGAAGGGTAGATAAGAATAAATAAAAATGAAAATACTGGAGATTAAAACCTTTTCTTGTAACTGCATGTTAAATTTTCTTTATTCTGGGCAAGGATGAGTCACTGGTGCCGCATTTTAAAAAAATGGTAAATATATGTACTTCTATTCAAAAAATTCGATAAAACTCGGTAAATTTTGCTTCAAATTGAATCCGACAAAAATGTTTCCAAAGTATGACGTTTTCAAGTAGCACTGTGTTTCGCCCGTTGAAAAAAAGTTTCTCTTATGGTTCTTTAGCAGTCAAAAGCATTTGGCAAAAGGTCATGTAAAATTCGATTATACTAGGTCAAGTTAACTTCACATTTAATCAAACAAAAATGTTTTGCAAAGTATAATGGTTATGCTAAAACTGGTGTTTGAACCGTTGAAAAAAAATTCTCTGTTTGTTTTTATAAGTGAAAATAGGTTCATTTGATATAATTTCAGGCGGGAAAATAGATAACAACGCAACGCTCGAGTGCGTGGGTGGGAATATTTTGAGTCGCGTTATCAAATCAGAGCGTGATCCTTTCAGATTTGTTATCTTTCGCTGCAATTTAAGAATAAAACAACAATTTTCTTCAATCCTTGCTTTATTTACACCCACAACCCCCTTAACTCGTAGACTCGATTTTAGCCAACTAGGTCTGCCGCACACCATTTAATCGCATTTTACAACGCTTAATCATTAATGACAAGATCAGTTATAAGTTATCGATAAACTTTGAAACAAAATACGTTTGTGCGTTTTTTTTTGAAAATTTTTAACTGTATTACAGTACTTATTTTTGCAAAAATTTTTAAATCACAAAATTAAACCTTTCATCGTGATCAGAAAAAATTCTACACATTTTTTCCATTACTATAGCCCGAAATGTCACGTGACCGTATATTGAAGGAAAAGGTTGGTAAAGAAGTACTGTTTTTTTCCAAAAATTACTTAAATCAATTTTTGAAGAAGTAAAGTGGTTCTTTTAGAATTTTTAAGACTTTTTACCCATTACACCAAACTCCAAAAGCGATCACGTGACCTTCAATATAGGAAATAAGGTTTCGGTGAAAGTAAACAAATAGTGATCAAATCACGCCGAAAAATTTTTGGCCAATAACCTGAATTTTAGAGTTTTGAACATAATATATTTTCCAAAACGTCACGTGATCTTATTTTTCGAGAAAATAAGGATTTATCTATGACATATTTCAACCTTATTTTTAAATTATTTCGTCCCCTGATTTTATTCGGACATTAGTGCGATGAGAAAAAGTTCTTAAAAAAGCCCAAAGTTTCATCCCAAAGTTATTTGTTTGTAATTTGAAAACTTTTTCAATTACCGTATATTGGTACTTATATTTTTTTCTCAAAAGTACTCAAATCATGCGGAAGACCCCTTAAAAAGAAGTCGAACGAATTTCTAAGACTTTATTTGCATTAACAGTATGGCCTCCGGTTTAAATAGAGCATTTCTAGAAGTCAACACTTTGGAAAAAAATGATTACATGAGACGCCTACGCATGAAAGATATCACATATTCACAACAAAATATATTTCACAACAAATTTAAAGACATTTTACTAGAGAATTTGTAGAAAACATTAATTATGAGCAATAGAAATCAATTGAAGTTTTATATGAGGTAATTGCAAATATAAATTAAGGTTTAATTTCATCTTATATTGCACTTTTATAGTCGAGTGTAGTTAATTTCGCACTTTTTGTTTTCTTATCCTCATTAAAATGCCTTTAAATTCGTTTAAAAAAAGAAGTTGATAATGAAACTTTTGCTAATATGGCCGATTTAAAAGTGAGGCAACTAGTTGGCTAAAATCAGTCTGGGTACAGATTCATGTCTAAAGTCTACGAGTTAAATGCTTGATCAGGCTTCACAGGTATCACTTTTTTTTTATCAATATTTTTAAAACTTTATTAGTAAAGATTTGATAGTACAATTAATAATTATAAAGAAAAACTCAAGCTGAATTTGCCAAGAGTTTTCAAAGGTTTTTGTTATAAAATTGCAGAATTTAAGAACTCCATTTTGATTTTGCAGTAATGATACACGAGTTTTTATTATCGGTATCATCGCCACAATTAATCGGTACCGTATGCCCCATAATTTTTATCGATTAAAATAAGGGTTTTGAGTACCGATTATCATCAGGAAGACTCTTGATCAAAATAGGCTGTTTTTTGTGTTCAGGCTTGAACCAACTTATTTTGGAAAGAAGGCATGTTTTTTGTAAGGTGTTTTTAGAAGAACGCGAAAAAGTGTGCACAGTTATGTTTTTTTCTTAGAATATAGATGTATATAGAAAAGAAAGCATGTTTTTTTGTAAGGTGTTTTAGAAGAACGCGAAAAAGTGTGCACAGTTTGTACACGCACATATATGCTTGTACATATATATATATAATAATTTTTATTACTTTCTAGGTTTTAGTGCGAGACGTCGGCATGGTCCGTTCCTGGTCATTGAAAGAATGAGGAACATATTCCCGATTAACAAATTTTGTTTTATTCTACTTTACTGTACCTCAAGAAAAAGGATCTCAAATAAAATTATTTATGAAGAAATTTTTGAAGTGTAGAAAAAAAGAAAAATTTTTGATAATAAACATACATGTATATATGGTTAAAAATGTACACAAAAATATATATATATAATAATAATAATTAATTGTCAACAATTATAATTGTATATATAATACTAATAATCAATTGTTAACAATTAANTATAATATTGAGTTGTTTCTAACGTAAATGATCATTATTTGGGTAAGAACAGCAGTTATCAGAAAAGCAAGTAGAGGCAATGACTGTCTTTTGGCATAGTATTTTTGTCCGCCATCTGGTTAACCGCGTGGTTGATTTCGATTGGGCAAGTTTTCATTATGTTGATTATGGATTGATTTGCTTTGTCGATCTGATTCTTTCCCAATCTGTCCAGTATGCATATGTGTTGTATTTGTCCACAGGAAGTATAATTTGATTTGTTTGGAGAATTGTTGATACGTCGTGGTCAGGATACGCAGGATTATAAAATAAAATAAGAAGATTTTTTGGTTATTTTTAGTGGTTAATATTTTTGCAGAACTTTGACTTAAGGTATAAACATGGACACTAGTGAAGTTTTTGATTTTATGCTGACTTTATTACAGCTTATTGATATTTTCGACAAAAAATGACTTTATGTCGGTTTTATTATGGTTGTTATGGTCCTAGGGGCTCTGGCGTGGTTCCTATGTTTTCAAGAAATACGTTAATTTCTATTAATGTTTCCTTAAACTTTCTAGAATTTTGTCCCGGAAATGTTTTTTTAGACTTTTAGTTTTTTGTTTCATAATTTTTGCAGAATTAAGTTTTTATTTTGATTTTTGCTTTTTTTCAAGTTTTCAGTTTATAGGCGCTAGAGAACCTCGACTTGTTAAATGACGAGAATATTCAAGTCCTGCTTTGGTTTGAACGGAGCTCCTAAGCTCAGAAATGCTAACACGTCTTCTGAGATCTTGGATAATACTGCTAAAAATGCCGCATTTATGCGTTATGCTCAGGAGAGCATAATACCGAAGTCTAGTAGTCATTGACTACCCTCTTAACTCTTTCTTGATTAAAGGGTTAAAAAGTGTTTATTTTGGTTGTTTTTTAAATTGCATTTATCGATTTGTCCTTATTGGCAAATGTTGCCCGATTTTAGTTGATTGATTATTTAATATATTGAATCCAATAATAATTCAATCTTCAGTTTTATTAGTCATAAAGGAATTTTTTAACATTTGGAGTGACCATTTTTGCTTTAGTTTTCGCTTCAATACAAACTTTTGTATAGTTTATTTAATTGAACTGGTTTCTAATCGTATGTCAAAGATGAAATTACTCCTTGTGGGCACAAAACCTTATAATTGGCTCAATCATACATCAAGTAATCGAAAATGTCATAAATAATCGTAAAATTGTGTTTTTCAAATAAATTAAAAGGATAGGGCCAATATCGCCGGAAGTTTTTTTATTTAAAAAATGAAAAATGCGTTGGCGTTCGAAATAACGTCATTATTTGAAAAAAATAGAGAAATCCAGTAATTTCATTCGTCACTTCTCGAGAATCCAGTGATTTAATTGGTCACTTTCTATTCTTGTGACTTAGTGATAAATTAATACGACTAGGCAGGATTTTCGATATAGACGATTTGAAATAAGGAATTTCAAACATAAAAAATTGGTTTTAATGTGTTTAAGGGGGTGGTGATAGTGATTTTTGGGATTTCAGAGGCTTCGTACAGTTGTACAAATGCAGACTGGACATTTTTGAAACATACATTAGGACGATTTATTTTTGATCTCGCGATTCCATTCGACAATTTAGTACCACTTCCACCAACCATCTGGTTAACCGCGGTTAAACACGAGTCCCTCAGCTTTTCCAAAGAAACAAGGATCCTAGAGCTTATATATCGATAGGAAAGTTTTGAGATTTGGTGAGAATCCGAAAAATTGTCTGGATTTCAGTGTGCAGGTGTTTTTTTTCGATTTTTGTCTCAGGGGTCAGCAATCTGATAAAATGTGGCGAAAAAGGGTGTTTTTTCGACGTTTTGATTAAAGGCTTTTTCTGTGGAAATGCAGGAAACGTCATTTTCGGAATGTTACAAGCTCAAGGGGTGGTGAACATCTTGCAAGATGTACTTTTTCGAATTTCGACCTGATTGGCTGTAAATCGACAAAAAAGTGCGCGAAATCGACAATTTTGAATATGAAAGTAAGAATTAGAAAATTAAAATGCCACCAAAAGATTTGTTGGGTACGGTTTGCTGGAAACGATATTAGCAACTATGGTCTGATTTTAAACAGAAACAGTGCTAATGATCAAAAAATAATTTTGATGAAAAAATTTAATTTTTTTCTAGAATCCGCTGTGTTCAAAATAAGACCATAGTTGCTAATATCGTTTTCAGTAAACCGTACCAAAGGAATCTTTTGGTGGCATTCAAATTTTCTTATTCTCACTTTCATATTCAAATTGTCGATTTCGCGCGAAATTCGAAAAAAGTACTTCTTGCAAGATGTTCACCACCCCTTGGGCTTGTTACATTCCAAACATGACGTTTCTTGCATTTCCACAGAAAAAGCCTTTAATCAAAACTTCGAAAATCACCTTTTTCCGGCACATTCAACCAGATTGCTGACCCCTAAGGCAAAAATCGAAAAAACAGCTCCTGCACACTAAAATTCAGACAATTTTCCGGATTTTCACCAAATCTCAAAACTTTCCGATAAAAGCTCTAGGATCCTTATTTCTTCGAAAAAAGCTGAGGGACTCGTGTTTAACCGCGGTTGACCAGATTGTTGGTGGAAGTGGTACTAAACTGTCCTAATGAATCGCGAGATCAAAAGATAGATCTTCCATGTATGTTTCAAAAATGTCTAGGTCTGCATTTGTACGAAGCCTCTGAAATCCCAAAAATCACTATCACCACCCCCTTATTCTATCTTGTAGAGAATTTATTTTTGGTCATTTTAAGACATAGGATTTTTTTGTTCTTTGAAAATTTTTCAAAAAAAAATGATTTTTCGATCAATTTTTCGTGATTTTACAGGTAGTCTTGAATCCAGTTCTAGCGAAGCCGTTTGAAGTGCTAGAAGACTGATTTTTTGGCCAGTGAAAATTAAGCGTTTTTCGGTTAGCCATTTTTTGATTAAGAGTCGGCGACCAATATTTGACCTCTAATGCCCAGTCAAAGTTCAAGGTCAATCTCAAGTTCATCGTATTGACTTGGAAGTACCCCTATAAGAATCGGAAGGGTCGACTTTTTGATGAACGTATAAGCAACTATGTGTCAAGATTGTACTGAAAGGTCGCTGGAGAGCAAAAACTGGTCAACACCCAAGATCAACCTCAAGTTCATCGTTTAGACGTGCAAGTACCCTCAAAAGGATCGGAAGGGTAGACTTTCTGATGAACGTATTAGCAACTATGGGTCAATAATGTAATGAAGGTCCGCTAGAGAGCAACATACAATGAGAGCAAAAAATTTTTGCTCTCTAGCGACCTTTCAGTACATTATTGACCAATAGTTGCTAATACGTTCATCAGAAAGTTGAACCTTCCGATTTTTTTGAGGGTACTTGCAAGTCTAAACGATAAACTTGAGGTTGACCTTGGGTGTTAACCAGAAAGGACCGGAAAGGACCCTTACGATTCTTTTTGGGGTACTTTTAAGTCTATACGATGAACTTGAGATTAACCTTGAACTTTGACCGGTCATTAAAGGTCAAATATTGGTTGCCGACCCTCAATCAAAAAAATGGCTAACCAAAAAACGCTTAATTTTCACTTGCAAAAAAGATCAGCCTAGCAACTTCATACGGCTTACGGCTGAACTGGGATTCCAGACTACTGTAAAATCACGAAAAATTGACGAAAAATCGATTTTTTTGAAAATGTTTGAAGAAACAAAAAAATCCTATTCTTAATATTACCAGAAAAAAATCTCTACAAGATTAGCTTAAGAGGGTAGCAGCGAGTGGCAGATTGGTAATTTTTGGAGTGATTTATGAAAGAAAAAAATGTGAAAATTTTTTATATTATTTTTTATCTAAAATGAAAGTGTTCATTCTTGCAAACGTTTATATTTTTTACATACTTAAGTATCTGTAAAAAATATCATAAACCACTTTTCATTATGACTTCATTTCCAACTTGACCCGATGTGAGATTTTTTTTTGAAAGCAATATTTATAAACTTCAGACATTTTCGGGTGTTATGCACTAATTAGTGGGAGAATAATTATCCACATGAAAAAATTTCCTCAATATGAAAATTTTTTTTCCATGAAAAATGGATAAAAACAGCTTTTTAGGAAGAAAAATTGACCTTCAATTGCGATTAAATATTGTAAAATGTCCTGACTTTCAAAATTAAAGTAGCCTATAACACCCGAAATTTAATTGACATTTTTTGAGGAAAATAAATTTTTTTATAAATTGCGTGCCAAATGACACAAACCGGTGACACAAGCAAGTGTTCGTATTTCCATCAGCTAGTTCCACAACACGATTATTCGCATTGCCCTTCACATCGAGTATGACATAGTGAAATCAAATAAATATCAGAAGATACACAGCTGATTCGGCCTGCTTTTTTTAAGAAGAATTCGAAAAAACATAATAAAAAAAATTTTGGAATTGATTTGCTAAAGTTTTCATAATATTTCTAAAAAAAGTTGACAAAAAATGACAAATGAACCATGTTATGTTTTTTAACAGCATTCAGAAAATATGTAAACATGCATGAAAAAAGTTAAAGTGGCTATTTTTTTTTGTTTTATTCACAGATTTCAGGAAAAAGAAAATTGGGTGAAAAATGCGTGAAATTTTATAATATGTTTTGAATTTTTCTGAAAATTTTACGAATTCAAAAATAAAGTTCGAACTCAAATCTTGCCTTAAGTAGATAAAAAATATTTTAATGAGCTAATACACATTTATGCTGGTTCAGCTAACGTAATAGCATAAAAAAATAAACCAACTAATTATTTTCGTAAGTTAAATTGATCGCCAGTCTGCCACTATCGATGCTCCCCTTAAACACATTAAAACCGATTTTTTATTTTTTAAATTCCTTATTTCAAATCGTCATAGGCACTGGCGGGAGTTTAGCTTAAAATCGTGAAATTGCGTAGGTTTTTTCCGGCGAAATTTGGCCAACGACAAGAGGGCCTCCTAAACAGATGATTCTCCCAGTAGGAAGTGATGGGGCAAATTTTTTTTTAAGTGATATTTCAAAAAATCATATCTTGAAATTGGAATGAAAATTTTTCGTTTTGAATCAATATTTAATTGATGATTATCATGCCAGAGTGGTGCATTTATACCATCTAAACCTTACTTTAGTGATAATCATCAGATATATGTTCTTGAGCGCACTATGGGAAAGTATCAAGTGATTTAATTAACCTTGTTTTTCGAATGTTTTTGTACTAGAATGAAAAATTTCTAGAATTTGAATTTTTCGACGATTTAAATCTTCAACTTGATCATTGAGGAAAAGATTGAAGGTTGATCTTATATGAGTTTTGGGTAAACAGCACTCAAAGTAGAGCCTTCTGAAAGGCATTGGTGCCTCCGCAAAACTTTTTTATTTTGGTTCCGAGGATAAAAATTCATTTTCAAATCCAATGGCCTCGGTGCATTTTGACAGATTTGCACTTTTTCAATTTTTTTTGTCTTGATGGGAAACTTTTTGCCACTACAAAATTTTCGGATAAAAACTTTTTCGAACACAAGTTGCCACTTTTCAGCTTACTTTGTATGATCTGAATTTCTTCAAAATGATTATTTTTACTTTATAAATCGTCTTTTAAAAAAACACTCAAAAAACGCGATTTTGCTATCAAAGGTGTCTAAATTACATTAAAATTTCTTATCCCTTTTTTTATTAATAAGAAGCTCTAGTTAACGGTCTTGACCACCAGCGAAAATTTATATAATTTGATTTTATATGATTTCTACGTCAAAATCGAAAATTTAAATTTTTGAAAAAAGACGAAAAAACCGACATTTTAGCACATCGGAAGAAATATTTATCTTCATGATTTTAATTTATAAAATTTTACGTGGTGGATGAGTTGGCTTACCAATTTGGCAAGTTTGAGTGTGATAAAATTCTTTTAATTCTTGATAAACGAGGGCCTAACTAGATTTCGCGCAAACCGTATTTTCATTCAAAAAAGTATGATTCAGAGTATAAACAAGAGCGAAGAAACAAAACGAAAGCATATTTAAATATGATTAAAGTAGCCATTCTCAATATTTTCAGCTAAGAATTCCATGAAATTAAGTTTAAAAAAATTTGAACAAAAAATAAGGCATTTTTTCATTATGTTTGGAACTTTTATCCAAAATTTCTCATAATTTCTCGAATTCGAAAAGTTAAATTCGAACTCAAAATTTTCTTAAAAAGCCATAATGCAAAAATTTGCTAGTTACAAAAGTTGCCTGGATTATGAATAATTACTTTGATGATATATTGGCAAGAATATATCAATTCAGTGAAAAGTTTTTCATCAGGAGCCCATATTGGTATCTGTCAAAATGCACCGAGGACCTTAACAAACAATTCGAGACTTGTAATTAGTGAAAATCATAAAATTATAAAAAAAAGTTTGAAAATGTGAGTTGTTGGTGTGAAATTTAAGATATTTTTTTAGGACAGAATTTTAACCCCAAACTGCACGAGCGTGTTTAAGAACACAGAGACCAAAAATATTTTGGGGAAGCGTCATTTTNCCCTTATTTTTAATTTCAAGAATTTTGGTGAGTTCTAGAAATTTCTCATCAGACCGGAAATGCATTTTTTGGATGCAATTTTTGTTTAATGCCGTGAAAACAGTACTGGAACAAGATAATGATCTACAAATATACTTACTACGGTGACTTTTAGAGGGAAAAACTTCGACATTATTAATTTTGACATTCGGCGCCACCTGGTGGTGAACAGAGTTATTTCGCTATATTTGAGAAATCGACATATTTTGATCACATGACGACGAAACTTTTTTTTCGTAATTTTATTTCCCATTTTTCTATATACTATTAACCTCCAAGAAATTTCGGAACAACCCACCCATTATTTCTATTGGTCGATATTAATGATGGATGTATTTTATTTCAATTTAAAAATTGGTTTTATTGACATGTTTCGCGTTTTGCGTCTTCAGAATGATAATAAAATTGCAGAATTTTTAACAGAAAAGTTTTTTGGGTCGAAAAGTAATTTGACGAATCGGGCCTTAGTTTCGCTAAATTAATGCCCGATTCGTGCAAATTATTAGGTGATAGGGATGTCAGATTTTGTATGAAGGAAACAAATACATAACAACTTCATGATTTTGTGATCTTTTTGAGTTTTTAAATTTGGTTTTTCCATACAAATTAAAATACCTTCAAATATTTTACGGTTATTATTATTATTAAACTAAGGCCCGATTCGTCAAATTACTTTTCGACCCAAAACACTTCTCTGTTAAAAATTTTGCAATTTCATTCTCATTCTGAAGACGCGTAACATGTCAATAAAACCAATTTTTAAATTGAAATAAAATACATTATAAAATGTCTCAAACCAACCCAAAAATTAATGATGGACACCTTAACTATGTGTGTGTTCTGAAACACTCTCGTGCAGGTGAGGGGTAGTACATCTTGTGCAGGTGGGAGTTAAGAGAGCATATTTTAAACTTTGAAAATAAAGTGCTTTGTCGCACTTAAAAAACCCTGAAGATGATGTATTTATTCTTAATCAAGCAAATTATAAATATAAGCGCTATTAAAAACAATCGAAATTTTCGTCAATTTACTCATTTTGGTGCTTACTTCATGATAATCTTATAATAGCCTTGCAATTAGTCGGCCATACCCCGAACTGTTCTAAGTATGGCCGACCAATTTCTAGGCTATTAAAGGATTAGTATGAACATTTTCTTAACAAAAAATTTCAGCTTCGAAGATAAAAAATGATAGAAAAAAGTTATTTACTTAAAATATTTTCAATCTTAGATTATAATTTTCTCATTTCCACATTCAATTGGTTTAAGGGGGTATGCGACTCTGATTTGGCATTTTCTCGGTTAAATATACTGAAAACTAAGAGCTTATCAGAAAAACCGAAAATGCTAATTTGTAGATCAATCCTTAATCTTGCGAAAAAGTACATAACCAACTATTTTTGACCATTACATCAATAGGTACAGTATCGTAACAAGGTGACAGTTTCAAAACTTCAGAATATATCTCCTCCCAGACGGTTTATCAAATTGATCTCAAAATTTCACAGATCACGTAACGGTAGGATATAAATATTTAATAAAAAGTTTTTTTTGATCCGGCGACTGAACAATTCTAAAACGCCAAATAACCGACGATTTTTAACAATTTCAGACTTCAAAATCTATGTACTCCGAGGATAACTTCGCAAAATGGCTCAAATTTTTATCAAGTATTCCTCAAAAAATATGCAAGAGATAAAGGTTACCTTTTTTGCAATTTCAAGCTCAAACTCGAAATATGATTTTTTTGGTCATTTTCCGAAAAATTTCTGAAAAAAAACTGCTTCAATTTTTTCGAAAATAGGCTCAAAAGAAAGCCAGTAAAACACTGATGAGAAAGTTGGCTTACGTCAAGTCGATATTCTGAAGTTTTGATGGTCAAAATTAAGCAAACGTTATTTTTTAACTACATCTTTTAAAAAATAATTAGAAAAAAAACGAATAAATGCAATAATTTCGAAAAAAATTTTGATGACTGGGTTCTTAGTACACTTAATTATCACCCCGTATCAATTTGAAGCATTTTGAATGCCTCTAAGGCCTTTATTAAATCAGAGTCGTATGCCCCCTTAAGGGGTGGTCGTCGCATTTTAGGGGTTTTCGATAGCCAATGTCGACAAGTACAAATCGTCGGACCGAACTTTCAGCTCTCTTTGATATATTTAAAAAAAAATCTGCATCAAAAAAAGAATTCAAATTAACGGATGGCTCGTCCAATGAAAACGTGCTTACAAGTGACGGAATTATTTTTTAAAAAGTATTTCCTCCTGAGTTTTCAAGGTTTAACAATGATTCATGTTTAAATTAACCGGACAGGAACGTGAGCAGACGCCAAGGTGAGTTTTTGGAAAAATTCTTTGATTTGGGCTTCAGAATCTAAAAAACTGTAATTTTGCTCTAGTTAAACATAGGGTCAAAATACTGTTTTTGATGATTCTGAAGCCAAATAAAGAATTTTCCCAAAGAACTCACCTTGGCGGTAATGCTCACGTTCTGTCCGTTAATTTAAAACATGAATCATTGTCGAACCTGAAAACTCAGGGAGGTAACATTTTGAAAAAATAAATCCGTCACTTTGTGAGCACGTCTTCTGAGTGACGACGCATTCGTTAATTTGCGATGTTTTTTAGGATGGCAAGATTTTTGTTTAAATATATCAAAGAAACGTAAAAGTTGGTCCGACGATTTGTACTTTTGCGACAATTGGCTATTAAAAACCCTTAAAATGCGACGACCAGCCCCTTAAGGGGGTATGCGACTCTGATTTGACATTTTCTCGGTGAAATATACTGAAAACTAACAGTTCATGAAGAAAAACCGAAAATGCTATTTTGTAGATCTATCCTTAATCTTGCGAAAAAGTACATCACAAATTATTTTGACCATTACACAATAGGTACAGTATCGTAACAAGGTGACTTTTCAAAATTTCAAAATCTATCTCCTCCCAGACGGTATATCAATTGGATCAAATTTTCACAGATCACGTAACGGTAGATATAAATTTTATAAGCTTTTTTTGATCCGCGACTGAACATTCTAGAACGCCAAATAACCGACGATTTAACAATTCAGACTTCAAAATCTATCTCCTCCGAGGATTGTTTGCAAAATAGCTCAAATTTTTATCAAGTATCCTCAGAAAAATTTAAAGAGATATAGGATTTTTTTTGCAATTTCGAGCTAGAACTAAATATGATTTTTTTGGTCATTTTCAAAATTTCCGAAAAAAAAGTGCTTCGATTTTTTCGAAAGTAGGCTCAAAGAAAGCCAGTGAAACACTGATGAGAAAGTTGGCTTACGTCAAGTCGATATTTTGAAGTTTTAGTGGTCAATTTAGCAAACGTTATTTTTTAACTTCATCTTTAAAAAATACTTAGAAAAAAATCAAAAAAATGCGAAATTTTCGAAAAATTTTTTTTGATGATTGGTTCTTAGTACACTTAATTATCACCCCGTATAATTGGAGCATTTTAATGCCTCTAAGGGCCTGTTAGGTAAATCAGAGTCGCATACCCCCTTAAGGAGGTATATCTGGCAGATTTTTTAGGTGATTTCACACATAATAAGTATGAAATTGATTTGGTTTCTGACTAATTATCACTCAAGGAATTCAATGGTGGCACTTAAAATTTTCTGAGAGTTCTAGAAATTTTTTTGAATTTTGGATTTTTTCTGTTTTTTTGATTTGCAAGAATGAACTAATATACATATAACTTTATCAAATTTAATTTTTTATTTCACTTAATGATACCCAAAGAATCTGATAAAGACAATGAAAATTTTCTGAGAGTTCTAGAAAAATTTGTTATATTTAAATTTATTTTCGAGGAAACTGATTCAGATATATTTTTATTGAATTCAAGTTTTTTCTAACGAGATGAATCAGATGATACGTAAGGAATTTGTTTATGTCAATGATATTTTTTAATCGTTCTAGAAAGAAAAAATCGAATTTATTCAATTATTGAAATCAAGTTTATAAATATATTAATTGAGAAATAAGGTTTCAGTATGATTTTTTTCATAAATAGACTCCAAATTTGATTGTAAAATAGAATTGTATTTTCAAGAAGCGAGAAATAAATAAATTCAGAATTCAGATAATGATTTTCGGCTCGAAAAATGAATTCGACTAATCGGGCCTTATTTCTGGAACATTATTGAAGGTACAGTAGGTTTTATAAAAGGTCGGTCCCCATCAACTTGTTGGAAGAGACGATTTGAAATAATCGATTTTAAGGTCAATTTTTCGTGATTTCACAGGTGGTAGTATGTGATCCAGTTCTAGCCAAGAGGCCAAAGGCCTGATTTTTGGCAGGAGTAAGCGTTTTTCGTTTACGTCAACCCCTTGAATGCGCCGCCTTGATGCAAGAGATCCGCTTAACCTTGAATCCTGTTTTTCTGTAAAAGCTTCACCTTCCTCAAATGCGATATGGTATTGCACGTACGCATCTATTTTACGTACATAATGTTTCTTTGTATTCTTTTTTATCTTACGATCTCACTGCAGATGATTTTCCGTCCGTTTTTTTGTTGGGCGTAACAAGGTTTATGTGTTTAACTTGCTCAGTACGCGACTCTAAAAATCGAACTGTATCTGTATAGGTCTGTTTCGTAGAAATCAATAAATAAAAATGCGGACGATATGAAAGCGTAATAGTGTGACATTCAGTCGACAAAAAAAAGTAAATACTCCGTTTTTTAAGTACAGGGTCGAAAAAACAGTCAGTCTTATTGCTATTATTTCTTGTGAAAAATTCGCATATACAGAATCATGAGACAAGTATGCTCAGAATTTATTGGTACTTTACGAAACGCTCATAGAGGCATTTACGAAATACGAATGTCATATCATGCACTGTTAAGCAAGAAGTTTTATTCGATTGTGAGCTGTCAACGATACAGTACTCGAATTATTGAAAACTATTGATGATTGCGGCTCAATTCAAGCATTTGCAATAAAAATTTATCTTTAAATTTATAAATCCTCGCTTCCATTGCTTTTTTCTTAACTAAGTTGACCTTTATTAACTTTTAAACACATTAATTTATTAGCAACACTTCGTACTATATCCATTATCGATGCTCGGGTAACATACATATCGATTCCCTATTCTCTTTAACAGGCCAAATAAGATATTTACTGTTGTATTCTTGTAGAATTATTCAAATCTAAAAAAACCTAAAGAATCAAGAAACCAAACAATTTTCTCCAGAAAAAAGGCAGCCCCCGTTGAATATGCGCTAATCGCCTTGCCCCCTTGATGCTACTTTTTTTGGATTTTTTATGCTTTCAAGGGGTACGGGACTGACATTCTTTTTTGATTTCGGGTCGTGCCGGACAATATTGACCTCTAACGACCGGTCAGATCAAGTCAATCTCGTCATCGTATAGACTTTAATACCCAAAAATATTGAGGGTCGACTTTCTGATGAGCGGTATTAGCAAGTTACTGTGTCCATAATATACTGACAGGTCGCTGAAGAGCAAAAACTGGCTCAACACTCAAGGTAACTCAATTCATCCGTTTTAGACCTTGCATAGTACCGCTCAAAGGATCGGAAGGGTCAACTTCGTTGAACGTAATTACCAACTAGGTCAATAATGTATGAGAAGGTCGCTAGAGAGCAACAACTTTTTTTGCACAGTTCAACGAGACTGGAGTTGACCTTGGGTGCTGACCCATGTTTTGCTCTTCTAGCGACCTTCTCAGTTATATATGACGCCAGTGTTGCTAATACGTTCATTAAAAAGTCGACCCTTTCGTCTCTTTTGGGGTACTTACGCTTCAGATGACTGAGATTGACTTGACACTATTGACCGGTCCGTTAGAAGCGTCAAATACTTGGTCGTCA
>SCLH01000427.1:132683-148393 GCA_004367855.1 Oikopleura vanhoeffeni | reverse complement strand
TTCCGATTCTTTTGAGGGTACTTGCAAGTCTCAACGATGAACTTGAGGTTGACTTTGAGTGCTGACCAGTTTTTGCTCTCTAGCGACCTTTCAGTATATTATTGACCCATAGTTGCTAATACGTTCATCAAAAAGTCGACCCTTCCGATTCTTTTGGGGGTACTTACAAGTCTATACGATGAACTTGAGATTGACCTTGAACTTTGACCGGTCGTTAGAGGTCAAATATTGGTCGCCGACCCTCAATCAAAAAATGGTTTACCGAAAAACGCTTAATTTTCACTGGCCAAAAAATCAGCTTTTTAGCACTTCATACGGCTTCGCTAGAACTGGATCACATACTACCTGTGAAATCACCAAAAATTGACCTTAAAATCAATTTTTTTAGAAAATTTTTCATAAAAAAAAAATCCTTGGTCTTAAAATGACCAGAAAAAAATTCTCTACAAGATAGCTTGAACACATTAAAACCGATTTTTTATTTTTGAAATTCCTTATTTCAAATCGTCAGACTATATTGTACAGTATGTATAATTTTTGCTCCTCTTTTTCCATTTTGAACAAATCTGATTTTCACCGTTCTGATTGGTTCAATCTGGAAAAGATGTGAGTGTTTGCCAAAATTGATCGTTCTGATTGGCAGATAGCCAGTTAGCCAAATCAGGGGGTGGCATCGATCCAGCAGATTGGTATTTTTTTCAGAGCGATATATGAAAAATAAATGTGAGAATTATTTTTTTAATTTTTACCTACAATAAAAGTGTTTATTCTTGCAAACGTTTTTATTTTTAATTTCTTAACATAACTAATTATCTGTGAAATTATTAAAAACCACTTTTTCCTGTACATCCATTTTCAACTAAACCTGACTATAGAATTTTCTTTGAATACAATATTAATAAACTTCAGACATTGTCGGGTGTTATGCGCTTAAAAGTTTTTGTTTTAATTCTGCACATTATACAGTAACTCTTAATGGAGGTTTATCATTTTCTACTTAAACATCAATTAAGTACGGTTTGTTTTGAGAACTTAATGATCTTAAACGTTAAATCAGGGCTTACTCTCCATTAAGTATTATTTGTACTTAATAAATTTTTTTCACTGGAAACAAGTATTTTTTTGGTATATAATTAGAAATAATGTCAATGAGAAGAAGAGTATTCTTTCAGTATAATAGAATAATTTTGTTTTTTTGTTGTACGTTATCAATATTTCTCTATTTTTATTCAATGATGAAATGATGCTTTTTCACTTTTACACTGGGCACTGGCCGTTTTGGCTTCAGATTAGCACTCCCTCCTTAACCTTTTCAGCGTTCATAAATGTTCGTCTGATTATTGTGTACACTTACAGGCCGTCACTATATAATGCGCAAAAGCAAATAATGCTTAACCTGTACGCACTCATCGTACACTATTAATGATAATTAAGTCCGCCCTCTGGGGCGACTTAATTAGCATTAAGTACACAAAAATAAATAAAGTTCATTAAGCATTATTCTACTTTTGCAATCATTAAACAATTTCCTTAATATCAATTCTTTAATATCAAAATTTTTTTCCAGGAAAAATGGTCAAAAATTGCCAAAAATAGAGAAACACAACTTTTTTTGAGATGAAAATTGACCTTCAATTGCGTTTTGATATTAAAAAATCTCCTGACTATCGAAGGAAATGCCGTCTATTAGTTATAGGCTACAATGTTTAAAACCCAAAATTTTATTGGAAATTTTTGCAAGAATGAATTTTTTTAAAATTGAGTGCCAATTGAGTGCTTACCGGTTGTACAGCAAAGTGTTGTAAATTTCATCAATAGTTTAAAAATGATAATCGCGCGATCATTACATTAAGTGACAACACCGGAAATAATAATACCAAAACATGTTAATAAGGGAATTCTCCTGACGGTGTTTTTATGGGAGAGTACAAAAAACTACTAAAAGAAATTTAGAACTTGATGCGGAAGCATTTCATAAGTTTCTAAAAACAGAGGTCGACAAAAAATGACAAATAAACATATTATGATTTTTCAAACCGCAGTCAGAAAATATGTAGACATGCCTGAAAAAGGTTAAAGTGGCTATTTTTTTATTCCCAAATTTCAAAAAAACAATCAGAAAAAATATTGGACAAAAAATGCGGAAAATTTTCAATGAAATGATAATGCTTTGATTTTTTTTGAAAATTTTACGAATTCAAAAATTAAATCTCGGACTCAAATCTTTCCTTAAATAGACAAAAATTATTTTCATAAGTAAATGCTCATTTATTCTGGTTGAGCTAATAAGCACAAAAAAGTAAAACAACTAATTAATTTCGTAAGTTAAATTAACTTTAGTCTGCCGAGTCGATGCCACCCCCTTAAACCTCGTTAATATACAGATAAAAATAACACGTTTGGCATAATTAATATATCGATCACGATCCCCCAGTCGTAAAACATTTATATAATAAAGAAACAGAATAAGAATTATTTTTTCTTACTTAGAAATTGGAATCGGTATTGCGAATTGGATTATGTACAATCTTAAATCAAGTTATATCGACGGTTTTGCATAATTTTAATTGGATCAAGGTATTTTATAGTATTGTCAAAAATGAAATTTCTACAAAAACATTGTATAAACTTGTGGGTCTTCAGCAACTTTTGTATGTCAAATTGGCATTGTTTTTAATCAAACAACCGAAAGTGATCAGTTTTTGTGATTGACGCAAAGATGTTCAGTGGTAGTAGCACTGTGCTACTAAATATAATTTTCCCCAGTTTTCTTCTTTGGCATTTTGGTCGTTGAACTGGCGCTGGTTAAAATTGAGCCCATTTTAATTGAATCTTCTTCTTCTCACAAAAACGGCCGCACTCGCTTCGGAAAACAGCGAAAAATAAAATTAAAAATCGACGAAACCCCTTTAAAACAATAGATAAGTCCATAGAGATGCTACGAAACCAGATGTGACAAAATCATGAATGAATCTGGGAAGAAAAATAAAACAGCACAAAGACCGGTGAGAGTTATTGCAAGCAAATTTAATTTGTGAAAAATTTAAATCATTATGGAACCATTTTGTTATCAGACCAGTTCATAAAAATGAATTTTTTGTAATCAGTAACCACGAGAAGCGCTAAACTTAATACAAGTTTTTGCTCACTAGCGCTTTTTTGATCATAATTGTGCAATGGTTTGTTATATTAGATAAGAAAAAAAATGACCGAATTAAAACTGATTCAAAAATTGCGTTTTGATGAGGAAATTTGAGCTGATGAGGAAGTCGGAGAGCAAACTCATTGTCATGTTTGACCTCATTGATCGGGCTAAAAATATAAAGCAAAATGAATATGCCTACATAATACTTAATTATATTAATCCCCAAATAATACATTAAGGGTATCCCGGTTCCTAATTTGACATATTCTCGATGAAATATTCGCCAAACAGGGCTTCAAGGATATTATTGGAGAAAATTGGGCATATACTTTTACCAACGGAACTCCATCTCAAAAACGTTTACTATCTCTATAGCGCGTGTTCAAATCCCACTAATGTTGTCTTAGTGATTGTCTTGCAAGGGTGCTTGATATTAAGATAGTTAAAGTTTTTGAGATGGAGTTCCGTTGGTAAAAGGATATGTGCTACGTAGGACTCGAGTCGAAAATGTCGAAATCGCAGAAAATTATACCATATAATTTATCCGGATATAGACTAGTAGACCAATATAACAGAAGATAATTTGAAACTTTTTCAATTACATGAACGGCGAACTTGTCGTTGACCATAATTGGTCAATTTGATTTAACCGACTAATAGAAATAAATTCTCGCAAAGGAGATGAAAAGTCTATTAATTTCTTTACCTTGGAAATTTCACTCTGTTTATAATTTCAAATACAAATTTTTCAACTTCGTATATTTATAATAACGGAGGAGGAATTTTTAAAGGTTAACAACCAATAATGTTCGGCAGTCTTTTTGGAAAAATACTCTTGCTAAATTATGGAAAATATTTTTCCTATTTGAAAATATTTATTATTAATTTTTATTTCGAGACGAACAGTTATCGAAATTCGGCGGATTACAGGGTGAATTTTTAAAAGATTAATATTATTATTAATGAAATTTTCATCGACAATTTGAGAGTCAATTTATAAATCCTGATTTCAATCAACTCCACGCTACAGAAACTGTGATACCATATTGCTTGAGTTCCGTTGATACAAGGATATGAGTGTCATTAAGTCTTCGTAAAAATAATTTCATATTCAGCCCAGATTTTTTCTTTATGGATTTTAGTTCCTTGAACCATAATGGTTCAACCATTAAACCTATTTTTCTTTACTAACTAATATTGCTAAAGCGTTAAATAAAATTCAGATTATTTTAATCTATTTTTTATTACATTTATTATAAAATAATTTCGAACAAAGCATCTTGATAAAAGACACTAACTTAATTTCACTTTATTACTAAAATGAAAGGTTATTTTTCATAATATCTCCAGTTAATAACCAAAAATGTATAAGTTTCCAATGTTTTCTAAGTATTTTCAGAAAATAGTAATCCAGTAAGACTTTTTAGAAAAATTATAATTAATTGTAACGTCTTGAAGAAAAACATATATGAAAAAATCCTGAAATTTAGCAAATACACATACAGGGGGGTCTCAATATCGACGAAAGTTTTTGAGAAAAAATTTCGGCCATATTTGCAAATTAAGCGATATTGGCACATTCGGCGATATTGCCACTGGAAGTATTTTAGCTAAAAATCGTGAAATTGCGTAGGTTTTTTCGCGATTTCGGCAAATTCAGCGATATTTCGCCGGCGATATCGCCCCCTGTACTTGTTATCGATAATTATAAAGAAATAAATAATGTTTTCGAACTACTTTATATTTTCCGGCTGGGTCAAACGATTTAAATTGAATTAGTTTTGATTTATTTAGATTCCAAACGACAAAGAAAAACTAGCATTGGACCAACTTGAACAAGCAAATGAAAAAAGTGTAATTTTCGCTGTTCGTACCTCAATTGGATATAATGGAAAAATTGATGATGACGCCCCAGTTTCCGGCAGATATATTTCTTTCGAATGTGATGACTTTTTACATATAAAAGAAAAATATGACGATGATTGGTGGATTGGTCGGGTGGTGTCAAATGACAAATGTTTAGGAAAATGGGGTCATTTAATTAACCAAAAATTAATAAATGAATGAACCTAGAAGATACTAGGTACATTTATCAGCATAACAGCATAAAAAAAAGAAACTTAAGGGTATGGTGGTTCCTACATTTTCTGCAGTTATTATGTCATAAAAATGCACCAAATCAATCGATAATGTTTTAAAAGCACTAAACAACCCAATTAAGAACAAAATTTTTTTTACTAAGATTTTTTCAAAATTAAGTACAAAATAACCATTGTTTCAATTTGACCACTAAAACTTTAAAATTTCGGCTTGACGCAAGCCAACTTTCTTTTCAGTGTTTTCCAAGCTTCCTTTTGAGCCTTTTTGTGTTTAATTGCATTGAATAATGACTTGGTGATTTTTAAAATCAAGTAAAGACTGAGGTTCGTTGTTTTTACAAAAATTATAATGTAATTATCCAATAATTTTCTTTCAAGAAAGTATTAGACTCAATAAACCTCAATTTTAACCTTTCACGGTTTTACTGATGAGCTTAATTGGGTAATTGAAATTCAATTAACTAATTCACCAATTAAGCTCTATACCGATCCTAAGGTTTTTGTGTTTTCTACTTTCGAAAAAACCAAAGCCCATTTTTTTCGTCAATTTTTTCATGTGATCTTGAAAAATTCATATTTTGAGTTTGGGGTCGAAATTGAAAAAAAAGGGTCCTCAGAAGTTTCTATTTGTTTCGAGCTACCGTTTTTAAAAATTTGTGTGAATTTTGAAATTTAACCTAGAAGGAGATTGATTTTCCGATAAAAAACGTTCAAAAAAATTTGGTTTATCTCATATTTTAGAAAAAATTTAGCACTTATCGACAAAAGCGCTACCCAAAAGTTTGACATACTAATTATACAGGTTATGTTCAAATTAAGGTTTATTTCAAAATAAAGCCTGAGACGAGATAGATTTTCCGTTTTGACTTAGATCTCCCTGTCTCGTTTATGTGTCTGGGAGTGTATGCATACAAAAAAATTGACACATGTTTTACGCAAGATGAAGGCTAGTTCTACAAACTGGCTAATCTGAATAATATCCTTGAAGCTCTGTTTGGCTAACATTTTATCGATAATATGTCAAATTAGGAACCACCATACCCTTTAATTTGTCTTTGAAATTTAACAGTTTCTCGAAAAAAACAATAAAGAAAAAAATTGCATTTTTTAATTTCAAATTCCAATTTTAGTACGATTCAATAAAATTTCTTTCACAAAAAACGAATTTTTGGACACTAAAAATTTTAAGTCAAGCTCTTACAGCTCAGAATCAGAAATGCTGAAACGCGTGAAGGCTAATATTTTGGTCAAAAAACATTTCTTCGATTTTAATTCCAAAAACAAAAAAGTTAATGATTTCCTATAAAAGGCTTTATCCCATCTCCTGTAAAAATCGAAAAGATTCGATCCTATCAAAAATCTCGACCACAGCGACCGATCAAAGTCAGCAAAACCAGCATCGAAGAAAGTCCATTTGTCGTCATCGAAAAAGAGCGAAAAAAAGGCGAGAGTAAAACACCCTATGAAGTAGTTCCAAATGTCCGACCAGTTCTTCTTGTAGGTCCAAGTTTAAAAGGTACATCTTTCCACTAAGACTCAAACCCTGTGAGGCTGGGGCCGGCATATATCCTATTAAGAATGAAAAAACGCAAAAATGAGAGAGATGTCAGTGTGGTGTAGGATAGCGATTTAAAGCAACGCGTTGCAACGACTGAGTGTACAAGCCGCCTGTCGGCCGATCAGGGACGATTATTTCCCGATATAGACTATATCCCTTTATGACCTTTTGATTAATCTAATAAATGTGGGTTGAAAAGAAGAGAAAGCGGCCTCATGAGTGGCTAGAAGGGGTCTTAGGAGTGTTAGGATTGGCTCCCCCAACCCACATCTATTAGATTAATCAAAAGGTCATAAAGGGATATCATATAGTACAGCCTGAGTTTTCTCGTTCACTGCGTTTTTTTAATCTGCAAAAATATTCGATGGTGATTGGTCATTCTTTTCATTTACTTTATTTATATGTCTTTTTTCAATCTTAAGGGGGTTGTTGGTGCTAAATGTTTGAAATATGCAACCAATGTAAAGTGGCTTTTATTCATTACATGACAAATTTTTCGAAATAATAAGCAATATATGTAGTCCGCCTACAAATCACGGTTCAATTAAACACAAAACAGGCGTTTAATTGTTGACGGTCAATGAAATTAGGTGCTCGTTTATAAGTGCTCGATTTTTGTTCTCCATCAACCAAAATTTTTTACATGCTGCATCCAAATGTGATGTAATTTTCAGTTGAACGCCAAAAATTTGGCTTTTCAAAATTTCAATTTTTGGTCAAGCTCTCTCGAAAAATGATAAAACAGGAATTCTCCATTGTTGTAAAAAATTAAATTACTGCTTTTCAGCCAATTAAAATCAAAAACGAATACTCCGGAAAGAACATTCTAATAGTTTGTGGTTTTTGCACAATCCTAGAAAATTTGTTAAAATATGTTGAAAAATGTGAATTTTATTCCGAATTTGAGAGTTTCAACAAGCTGACATTTAGCATATTTTAAACTTGCCCTTTGGACCAGGGCATTCGAGCAGATTTTCAAGATCGGATCGGAAATTTCCGGCCTCAAAAATTTTCAATATCGGATCGGATCGAACCCGAGTTTGAAAAAAATGTGATCGGATCGGAAGCCCGATTTGAAAAGTCAATATCGGATCGGATCGGTGCTTGGACGTGATCGAATCGGACCTGCTCGGATTTTTACTTTGTTGGAATACATACTGAAAATTGAGTTGATTAATTCTGCGTTGACTTAAAGGATGTGGGTGACGATAATTGAGCTCTTTTTTCCACATTTTCAAGCGAAGTTTCTGAGAAACCTGGCGTCAGGAATATATATTTTTTTTGAATACGTAGTACCACTCTTAACCCTTGGAATCATATAGCCGATATATCGGCTCAAGCCTACCTAAAGCCTTTTAAAAAGGGCAAAAAAAAATGTCCCAGAATTGTTTCTTCCAAATACATTATAAAAAATTTTGCGGTGATTCCGAAATAAATACTTATTTTTTTTTGGATATTTGGTTCGAATATTACGGAGAGTTGATTTTTTGAGATTTTTCGCCAAAGTTTTACTTCCGCGCATAAATTATTTCGAAACTAGACATCAAATACAAATTTGAGATAAGCCAGTTTTTAGGAAAGTGTTTTGGGCATACAAAACACTTAACAGTAAAATTTATTCGTATCTTGGGACAGATATTTTTTTTGGAAGGTGAAATTTCAAAAATTTTCAATTTAAGTATTCCATGAAAAAATTATTTATTATTAAAATTTATTTAATCAATCAAAAATTGTCCACACTGTCACTTGATTACTATAAAATAAAAAAAAAATAAAAAGTGTATTAATCTGCTTTTATTTGGAAAATTAGCTATTTTTCAAAAAAATTTGTAATTTTTTCATCATTTTTTTTTATTTTTTAAAAAATAACTTTTGATTGATGATATATCCATTATTATCCCCGGGTAACACTTAAAACTTATTCCCTATTCTTTTTAACAGGCAAAATAAGTTTTATGTTACCCGGGGATAATAATGGATATACAGTCTCTGACCCCTTAAAGCGCATTTTCATATTTTAAAATCTGTCGCTTTAAGGGGTCTAGGGGATTAAAGGCGCTTTAAGGGGTCGGTCCATTTTTCTAGTGAAAAAAACAAATTTTCTTGGATTTTTTCAAGTTTTGGGATCAGAAGACGATTTGCTTTACGATCCGACCAAGTAAATTAATTTTCAGTGATTGCTTCAAGGCTCAATCCTCAGTTGAAATTTCAAGAAAATATAAAATGATAGATACACCACGAACTCAAAAGTCCTGTTATTTTGACCTATCTGAAAATAAATCGGATAATCCGTTCCAAAAGCCCAACTTTAAACGGATGAACATCCTATTTACTTCTGAGAGGCACTTTTGTCGTTAAAGGATATGGTTCTGGAGACGTACGGGTACCTTCTGAAAAGGTCTACAAAACCGATTAATAACATAATATATTTATTTTTCATGGAGCCAATTTTACTTAAATCACAGTTTTATTTCATAAAAAAATCAAAATCGAAAGTGACAGTTTTTTCCGGACTTGAGTAACTGTCAGGACGTTTGAGTATGTTAGTGTGTTATTGAAATACAGGTATCATCAATACTTCTCAAATAAAAAAATACTAGTAATTATGAGTTTTAATTGAAATAAGATGTCAGATCCTGTCGGGTTTCTGACTGTCAGAAAATCAGTCTAAAAAACATTACGTTTTCGCGTATTTAATTTCCGATTTTATGATATAATTTTTGAAACATCCGCTTTTAAAAGGATATCAGGAATACCTGAAACGCCCACTAAGCAAATAACTACACATATTTTGGCGCGAAACTTGATATTCAACAATTATAAGAACATGTCGAGTTATCTGAGGATGATCTGCAAAAAAAAAAGTACATAAAGTGTATAATATATAATAATTTTTAGAATGCGCCTTTAAGGGGACAAATTTTTTTCTCGAAAATCTGTCGCTTTAAGGGGTTATATGGGATCACCCGCGCTTTAAGGGGACTACTTTTAAGGGGTCAGGGACTGGAGATCTAATCGGATTAAAGTGTGACGTAGGGCAGATACTTAGGGGTTGGTACCGATAAAAATAAAATTTGTGAAGACTACGATGAGCACGTGATATGCTTCACCTTGGTTTTCCAACTTTATTTTCTAGAACTAAAAAGAATTTCTAGAATTTGAAATGATTGATGCAAAAATATAACTTTTCAACTTCCTATTGCAAAAGTAATTGGAGCAAGATTAAGATTGACCTACCACTTTTACAAGTTATTTCAAAATTTAAGCCAATTTCACCATAAAGCCTAGGAGGAGATAGTTTTACAATTTTTGCTTAAGTCCTCTTGTGTCGCTTATGTTTGAAGGAGTGTATGGATACAAAAAAAATTGAAATTTATTTTTTACAAGATAAAGGATAGTTTTACAAGATGGCTAATCTGACTTTTATCCTCAAAGCCCTGTATGGCTAATTTTCTATCGAGAAAATCTCATTCCAGCGACCGGTAGCACCTTCACAGGATCTTGAAAAAAAAGGATTTGATCGGAATCAAATCGGCAGACTCACAAAAAATTGGATCGGAATCAGATCAGTCTTCATGAAAAGTCATTTTCCTATCCGATGCCGATCCTACTCAATTCGCCCACGACTTTTAAATGAATTTCATAGAAAATGTATTTCCCTTCGATTTCGACGACCTTCCGTGAAAAACTCCTATTTTTATTATTAATATATCAAATTTATTTCCAAACATTATCAAATAATAAAGATATTTTCGTACAGAATTCGAACCAAAATTTTTTTGAACTTGATGTCTAGAATTTTGGAAAATAAAATTTTTGAACTAAGGTATCAAATTCAGGTTACGAAGTCACTGATATGATGCAAAAAGCAGTTTTTGATTTTCTTCGTCGTCATTTTGATGGCCGAGTGAATATAACTAGAATATCAGCAGATTTATCGCAAGCAAGACAAGCAGATCGAGCATACAAAGAACAACGAGGACAAGTTAAGCCAAGTCTATGTAAGCTAACAAATTGAAAATACAATGTAGACAATGAAAAAAATTGGCAGACTTTGTTTTTTGGTAAAATTAAAACAAATTGCGCGAAAACTATTACAGGAGAGGCACCATATCTCCGAATTTGCAAATATCGATGTAAAAAATCTATAAAATTTAACGATTTTTAAATGGATTCCTGGCGGTTTACATATCAATTACGGGACCTCCTTGAACTTTATAGCTAGATTTTTAGCCAAAATTTTCATATTATTTGGCTTTAGAAAACGACTTATCCGATTGAGTCCGAATAAGTCCATTGTTTCCAATCAGTGTAACAAAAACTGATACTTAACCTTTGCAAGGCCTTGTGAGCATATAAAAAAAGTTCCGCCAAGTCACCAGAGCCACAATTGTGGCTCCACTTTGAATGTTATTTACAGAAAGCTTAAGGCCGTTGGAATTTCAGTTTTTCTGCATAAGAAAGTTGAAAGCTAATATTTGCATCCGACATTTTATATTCTAGAATTTCAAATTTTAGTTCTAGAAAATATAGTGAGAAATTCAAGGTATACCATATCACGTGATACACGGTAACAGTTGTGGAATTTTGATGGAAAATTATGATTTTTGATATAAAATGTTTATTTTTCTCTATAGAAGCAGATTATAACACTTTTTTTCTATTATTTTCAAGTAAACATGGTATTGAAGTACAACTGTTGGCAATTTTTGACTGCTTAAATTCCCTTTTTTAATATATAAATTTTTTCATGGGATACTTGAAGTTGAAAATTTAGAAATTTCACTTCCGAAAAAAATATCTGCTCCTGAATACCAATAAATTTTTATTTTAACAGTTATGCATGCACAAAACACTTTCCTCAAAACTGACCCATCTAACATTTGTATTTAATGTCTAGTTTCGAAATAATTTTTCAGGAAGTGAAACATAGGCGAAAAATCCTAATAAATCAACACCCCGTTATACTGGAAACAAACATTCAAAAAAAATTTCAATTATTTTTTCGGGAGCGAATCAAAATTCTTTATAATTTGATTGCAAGAAAAGATTCGACGATCCTATTTTTTGCCTTTTTTGAATGATTTTAGGTATGCTTGAGCCACAATTGTGGCTCTGTGCTCACAAAGGTTTAAAAATTTCAGTAATATCAGTAATCAATAATTCTCAGTAATCGCAGAAAAAAATTGAAAAATTGTCCGATTCGGACTTACTTTATTTTATTATTCACGAAATATTATTGCTGAAGTTGAGCTATCTAAGAATTCAATCGGATTAGTTGTTTTCCAATGCCGAATTATATACAAATTGTGGCTAAAAATCTAGCTAAACTGTTCCAGGAGGTCCCGTAATCGATAAAGCCGAAAGACCCTATATTGCCGAAATTGCGTGGGCGTTTTATGTTTTAATTACAAATAAATTAGAGAGCGTCATGATTCATGAATGTCGTCATATTAAAAAATTTAATTTCTTTATTCAGCCTATATGAATTTTCGTTTGATGCGTTTGGTGGATTACGTAATTCTACAACTTTTGGTATTCCACATAATTTGAAATTATTGTAAATCTCCTTATTAAATTCAAAAATTTTTTCAAAATATGACTGCGAACGCCAACGCGTTTTAATATTTTTGAATGAAAATTTGGCGGTATTGGGCCTCCCTCTGTTACCTGAAAAACTATCTACCAAAAAACAATAAT
Source organism: Oikopleura vanhoeffeni (assembly GCA_004367855.1). Classification (NCBI taxonomy): domain Eukaryota; kingdom Metazoa; phylum Chordata; class Appendicularia; order Copelata; family Oikopleuridae; genus Oikopleura; species Oikopleura vanhoeffeni. The sequence continues at coordinate 135,891 of SCLH01000427.1, read as the reverse complement.
AATGCAAATATTTTTCTAGTGGAAGTCCAAAGTGAAGTGGAAAGGATTTTCGACTTGGCTCGTTGTCTTCAATTAGTTGTGATTGATGCTGATACGATCAATCATCCAAATCAAATTGTAAAAACGCCTTTATCGCCAATTATAGGAAACAGATTACAAATACATGTTTATTTAAAAATTGAAACTGAAACCGACGATAAAAATAACGCATTTTCGAATCATATTTATGGATTGAGCGTCCTCAGTTGACAGATCGTGACTTTCTGAATGATAGAACCAACCCTATAAAAATTCTGGATTTCAAAATATGCCTATTTCATTGGTCAGATTTGGGCTGATGAACTAAGCAAATGCTCGGATTCCGTATTTTCAAATAGTCACGATCTGTCGCTTAAGGGCCCGTGATCCATATAGGATTCTAATGACAGGGTTAGAATCCTTAATATGATCTGAATCATGTCCGGTCTTATTAATTATGCAGCATAAGTTATGCATAACTATCAAACAACAATCTTTATAGTGATTCTTTTTTAAATAAGAGTTTTCAGATAGTTAATAATATCAGCATAGTATCGAGTACAGGATTAGACCCAATATAATTTGCCATTATCGCCGAAAAAAATACGCAATTTTACGATTTTCAGCGTAAATACATCTAGTGCCGATATCGAAAATGATCCCTACTGTGCCTTTTACACCACGCGTCATAACTTTGAGAAAGTGACCAATGAAATAGCGGGATTCTTGAATTAAGTCTACAATCGAGTATTATGATTGGACACTGGCTCACAGTTATGACGCGTGGTGTGAGCGGCGCAGTAGGGATCATTTTCGATATTGCCGAATGTGCCAATATCGCCAAATTGTTTGGGCGTTCGAGGTTTTTGTTGCAATTTCTTTCGGTTAGTCATAAATGAAGTCATTCTTTAAAGATTGAATTTCTAAAATCTCGTTTTTTAATTTTTGTATATTTGCGTTGAGTAGAGTATTTAATTCTTCGCATTTTGGTGATTAAGGGGTTGGTGTTAGTGATTTTTGGGATTTCAGAGGCTTCGTACGGTTAGACAAATGCAGACTGGGCATTTTTGAAACATACATTAGGGAGGTCTACCTTTGATCTCGCGATTCCATTAGACAGTTTAGTACGACTCTCACGAACAATCTGGTTAATCGCGGTTAAACACGAGTATCCTTCAGCTTCTTTAAAAGAAACAAGGATCCTAGAGCTTATATCGGAAAGTTTTGAGATTTGGTGAGAATCTAGAAATTTGTCTGAATTTCAGTAAATCGTTTTTTTTTTGTTTTTTTTGCCTCAGGGGTCAGGAATTTGGCTGAATGTGCCGAAAAAGGGTGTTTTTTGGACGTTTTGATAAAAGGCTCTTTCTGTGGTAATGCCGGAAACGTCATTTTCGGAATGTAACAAGCCCTAGGGGTGGTGAACATCGAATCGGTCGTTATTTTTTTATTTTGCGCTGATTGGCTGTAAATCGACATAAAAATGCGCGAAAATGACAATTTTGAAAATAAAAGTGATAATTAGAGAATTTAAATGTCACGAAAAGATTCCTTGGGTATGATTTCCTGGAACCGATATTCGCAACTATGGTCTGATTTTGACCACAGCGGATTCTAGAAGAAAATTAAAGTTTTTCATTAAAATTATGATTTGATCTCTAGCACTGTGTGTGTTGAAAATCAGACCATAGTTGCTAATATCGTTTCCAGGAAATCATACCGAAGGAATCTTTTGGTGACATTTAAATTTTATAATTATCACTTTTATTTTCAGAATTGTCATTTTCGCGCACTTTTTTGTCGATTTACAGCCAATCAGGGCAAAATTAAAAAAAATTACGACCGATTCGATGTTCACCACCTCTAGGGCTTGTTACATTCCGAAAATGACGTTTCTGGCATTTCCACAGAAAAAGCTTTTTATCAAAACGTCCAAAAAACATCCTTTTTCGGCACATTCAGCCAAATTCCTGACCCCTGAGGCAAAAATTGAAAAAAACAGAACCGATTTATTAAAATTCAGACAATTTTTTAAATTCTCATCAATTCTCAAAACTTTCCGATATAAGCTCTAGGATCCTTGTTTCTTTGAAAAAAGCTGAGGGACTCGTCTTTAACCGCGGTTAACCAGATGGTTGGAGGGAGTGGTACTAAACTGTCCTATTAAATCGCGAGATCAGAGGTAGATCTTTCTAATGTGTGCTTCAAAAATGTCCAGTATGCATTTGTCTAAGGGGGTACTCAACGGTTTTTTATTTAAGGCTAGGGACATGGTAAATGCACCAAATGGAATCAGGAAGGCCACAAAATGCATTCCGGTCAAACCAGAAAAAAAAATTTCGAGAATTTTCTCAAAATTTTCAGATTTTTTCTAAGTATTTTTTTGGAACAAAATACATAAACCTCGATTTAAATGAAAAATGCTAAGAATATCTAAAAAGTGATTAGCACCCTTTCAGTTTAGTTTTTCACTAGCTTTAATTTGGGGGTACTTTCGGTTANTTTGCTTGGCAGTTTATGAGCATTCTTCTTCAACATATCACCGATCAAAGGTCCAAACAACTGTGTAAAATATTTAGCTGTTTCCAAAATCAAATCAATCCGACGACCAATAATTTGATCAAACTTGTCCCCGAATTTATCAAACATGAAGTTCAAGATGTCTTTGAGGGTATCTGGATCAATACTCAATTCGACCTCGACTCCCAATGTTATGTTAAATGCCACAGTGAAATTATCACTTGATGATCCCGTAGAATTAAATTCATCAGGTATAACAGTCGATAGTTCAGTTGTAGGCTGTGTTGTTGAATCCCTGCCAGAATTTCGATTATTTTCATCAACAACTCAATAGAAAATATTTAAAATAGTTGGTCACCAGCTTATGTGGTTTATCCTCTGATAATCATTTTTAAAAAAAATTTTAATAATCTTCGCGACCCGAGTCTTTTCTAAACGGAAAAATAATTGTTTGATTTTTAATATTACATGGATTTACATGAAAAAGTATTTTGCGATGTCAAAATTTGGTTATTCTGAAATAAAAGTTTTTAACTATCCTATTTAATTATCCTATCTATTTTTTAATATCCAATTGATAACAATGATTAGCTTTTTTTTCACTTCACATCGAAAATAAACTTTTATTTCTTCGAGTTTCCATTTGAACAGATAAGTTTGCACTCTGTAGATT
>SCLH01000427.1:104298-132118 GCA_004367855.1 Oikopleura vanhoeffeni | reverse complement strand
AGAGCAGTCGAGGTTTCGATATCATCGTGTCTTATTCGTTGTCGAGTTATATCAATCATTCTGATGAATGCACCTTGTTCCTTTATTTCACCATCGGTTTTTGCTGATTAAGAGTTTAAATTAAATAACAAACAAAGTTGTTTAAATATGACTAAAAAGAATTGCATCATAATAAGGACGAGACTTTCAGGGGGCTTGTCAAATAAACGTTATATAAATGCAATTTATCAAGTACACTTAAAATAGTTATCTTAAAATATGTTGATAAGAAAGTGCATTAATCGAAGTCTTGATATCTACGCCCATTACCATGAGAGCACAAAGTGTATAAATTGAAACTATTTCCTATAAAATTAAGATCGTTTTTAAGTATTTCGAATGCATTCATTATATATCCATATGAAGTTTNGCATACTGGACATTTTTGAAGCACACATTAGAAAGATCTACCTCTGATCTCGCGATTTAATAGGACAGTTTAGTACCACTCCCTCCAACCATCTGGTTAACCGCGGTTAAAGACGAGTCCCTCAGCTTTTTTCAAAGAAACAAGGATCCTAGAGCTTATATCGGAAAGTTTTGAGATTTGGTGAGAATCTAGAAATTTGTCTGAATTTCAGTAAATCGTTTTTTTTTTGTTTTTTTTGCCTCAGGGGTCCAATCAGGGCAAAATTAAAAAAAATTACGACCGATTCGATGTTCACCACCTCTAGGGCTTGTTACATTCCGAAAATGACGTTTCTGGCATTTCCACAGAAAAAGCTTTTTATCAAAACGTCCAAAAAACATCCTTTTTCGGCACATTCAGCCAAATTCCTGACCCCTGAGGCAAAAATTGAAAAAAACAGAACCGATTTATTAAAATTCAGACAATTTTTTAAATTCTCATCAATTCTCAAAACTTTCCGATATAAGCTCTAGGATCCTTGTTTCTTTGAAAAAAGCTGAGGGACTCGTCTTTAACCGCGGTTAACCAGATGGTTGGAGGGAGTGGTACTAAACTGTCCTATTAAATCGCGAGATCAGAGGTAGATCTTTCTAATGTGTGCTTCAAAAATGTCCAGTATGCATTTGTCTAAGGGGGTACTCAACGGTTTTTTATTTAAGGCTAGGGACATGGTAAATGCACCAAATGGAATCAGGAAGGCCACAAAATGCATTCCGGTCAAACCAGAAAAAAAAATTTCGAGAATTTTCAGATTTTTTCTAAGTATTTTTTTGGAACAAAATACATAAACCTCGATTTAAATGAAAAATGCTAAGAATATCTAAAAAGTGATTAGCACCCTTTCAGTTTAGTTTTTCACTAGCTTTAATTTGGGGGTACTTTCGGTTAAATCGAATGAAAATTAGTATCTAGAAACTCCGAAAATCGACTTCCGGCTGAACTAAAATGCAGTTTTCTATTATTCCGTGCATAGAACTCGAAAAAAATTTCATGAGAAAGTAAGAAGACATATCACTCCAACTTATACTCAAATTAAAAAAAAATTGTGTCGAACCAGTTCCTAGAAATTTTAGGTTCAATTTGAAATTTTGGCGTTTTTATGATTCTAGAATATATCGGACCAAAATTTCGATATCGTGTAAGCAAACTTTTTGTTCAGTTGATCATCAGCTTTCACTTGGTGGTATTTTCAACTAAATCTGATCAACTTAACTTTTCTAGAAATCTTAAAAATCAACTTCCGGTTTCACCAAATCGCAATTTTCTAGAATTCTGTGCATAGATCCATAAAACAAAAATANAGAAAAGTAAGAAGATAAATTACTCCAACTCATATCAAATTTAAAACAAATTGTGTCGAACTGTTTTTGAGAAAATCAAGCTCCAAATTTGAAAACCTCAAAAAAATACGTTTTTTTCTGATTCTAGAATATGTCTGATCGAAATTTTGCAAAAAAAATCGGGGTGTCATAAATGGAGTACAGACTGTTATTCTGACAAAAATTCATAAAATTTCAATCGGCCGTTATTGAGAAAAAAGACATTTTAGATAAAATCAGTGTTCTAGAACTCTACTCCCACTTGGTGCTGTGGTGCTTATAGAAAAAAAATTTCACCTTCAGTTAATAGCAGAGAGTCAGATCTTCAAATAAGCCTCTTCAAAATGTTGATAACTTGTTTTGTTTATTTCTGAGACCCGATTCAAAATACAAAAAACCGTTGAGTACCCCCTCATTCGAACCAAATTTCAAACTCCTTATAAAATTAAAAAACTTTTCAAATTATTACGTCATTCCGAACGACAACGCGTTTTCAGTTTTTTAACAGAATAATTTATTCTTGTCCCCATATTGCCGAAAGTGCCAATATCGCTGTAAATGCGCTGAAAACAAAAAACGCGAAATAAAATTAGGCACAAACCAGTTAATTTGAAAAGTTAAACCTAGATCGTAAATTTTGGCCCACAATCGAATAGTGGACATAGACAATAAGATCAAGGTCAATCGTAAGTCTCAACGGTTTGAGTGATTTATCATATTTCAAGCCGAGCTTTTCAGATGACACTATGATAGTGTCACTATCCATAGCAAATAGACCAAGTTTTTGCATCTTTGTATATTATAAGGTTATAAAAACGATATTTTGTAGCCTAGACGCCATAGTCAAGCTTTTAATAGTTTGTTTTATATACTAATTTAGATTTTATGGAGGGCAATCAAGGGACGGTTCTTGATTTGCATATGTTTTAACAATACCCACGGGAATTTTGTTGAAAAAAAAATTGATTAGTTAATGTTCGGCAGTTCTCGTGGAAATTAAATTAACTGAATAAAATCTGTTCGTGGAGACTAATTAAATTATATCTAATCTGGTTAAGTTCAAATAAAAATAAATTCCCTCAAAGTTCTTCAACGTTTAATCAAATCAAGGGGGAAGACTCAAAGTCGAAATATGAATATTCAAATTGTTGCTGCTGAAAAACTTAGTCAATGTCAACAAGTAAGCAATTTATTTTTGAAACCTCAAGATTTTATTTTTGACGATTAGAAATAAGAAATTATGAAAGTCAAAAACCGGTACCATTTTATTTATGCATCTTTATGTTTTCATTTCATTCCGGACAATTTTTTCGAAAAAATCGGTCCAAAAGTCACAAATTGGACCGTTTCCCTTGTGGACTCTGCAGTTTTAAAAGCAAGTCGGCCTTTTCGAATAAAAAGATATTTTCGCAAAGTGGTATTTTTTGGTAAGAATACTGGTAATAATGTTATGAATCATAGTTGAATTTGGACTGTAGACCACGCTAAAGCCGAACGTTTAATCATTGACAAATATGTCGTATCGCTTTGCCTAAAATGAAGGCAAAAATTTTCTTCAAATTTAGCCGATAAAATCAGTACGCAATTTAAACCTTTAAAAATTTTCTTATTTCACATCATAATGATGTCATCATTGGACTTTTGTGCAATTTTCTGATGAGTCGAAATTTTAACTAATCATTATCCAGAATTTTGAGGTGAAATGACTTTGTTTGACATTCAAATAATGATAATAGAAAATTTAATACTGTAAAGACATATTCTATGGTTACTTTTTAGTTCTATTTATTTTCAACCATTGTGATGAAATTTTGATCGCCAACATTTTGAAATTCAATAAAAATCAACATTTTGAAATCAACATTTTGAAATTCAATAAAAATCAACTTGAGCTTTCAATTATGAAATTCTGCACTGATTTTGTGTTTATACAGTACAGTATGTTTAAAATAAAACACGTTTTATTATGTTTTATCGATTACGATGCCTCCTCGCACATATCAGCCACTTTTTAGCCATTTTTCTTTAATAATTCGGGTTTTGAAAACAACTCATTAGATTGAGTTCTTAAATAGCTAAAGCTCAAGCTCGGACCATTTTTGATTTTTTGAGATTACTGAAATTATTTAAGAACTCAATCGGATGAGTCGTTTTCAGAAGCCGAATTATATACAAAATTCATATAAAAATGTTGGCTAAAAAGTGGCTGATATATGTGCGAGGAGGCCTCATAATCGATATCAAGCTATTATAGCACCATAAATTTATTATTAACGTTCGTTTCGCATGTTGATTATTTAACATATTTTTCAGGATTATTTTGATGTGACATTGGATGAAAATTCCCTCGATGAAGCCTGCGAACATTTAAAAGAATATTTAGAGGTTATTTAATTATTTTCGTCATTTAAATTATCTCATATGATTTTTTTTAATTATGTAATATTTTGTTCAAAACCATAAATATAACAAAATTGACAATATTTCATTTTTGGTCCAAACAGTCTTATTCTGTTAGCAATTTTAAGTATCTCTTTCATATGGATCCCGAATACGGTTCAAAAACTCGATAAAAATGTTGAAAAATAAGACAGAAATTATGCAGTTGGCTTATTGGCTGAAACTGATATGCTTAACCAAAAGAGAGTTGACGTCAGCCAATCATCTCCACGCATTCAACATCATTTGAATCGGGTATATTGAAAATAAAAGATTTTAATTGAAGACAAAAGTTGGCATAACGAAGTATAATTCATAATTAAAGTGCACTTTTTAATCAACTTCGAAAATTTCTGAACTGGTTTAAATTTGAGAATAAATAACGAAATTTTATTTGGAACAAAAACGTTTAAAAAATAAATACCGAAATCTTCAAATAAAATTTTCACGAAAAAAACAACATAGATTATTAATCAAAAATTTATGAATTTGTGTTAACTTGAGTTTCTTAAAATATTTCGAAGGCATATTGGAGGACGATTCACCCTGAAGATCACCGAGCAAATCCTCAAGACGACGAAGAAAAGAAAAGTGGTTTGCAAGTTATGTCATCTATAAAAAGAAATATTAGTTGCAGATTGAACAAAAATCAAGGAAGACCAATTGTTAAAATAACAAATGACGAACAAGATGAAATTAAATTCGCATAATTTATATAATTATTCCAAATAAATTTAAAAACCAGAATTTTGTAGGGTCTTCAACTTTTGAATTGGCATGATCAATTATTTGACGACTATGAACTAGGGTTAATGAATTTGTTTCCGTCTTCCAAAACTATACGATTTCATTGTCAAAAAAGCATAAAGTAAAATTTAATCTCGGCCAATCAAAAAGAAGATTAGAATATTTTCAAAAAAAATCTATTTTTGCGTTATAAAAAATACGACCTACTTTCTCAGTTTTTTCTCCGATAGCTTTAACATGAAAATGCTTAAATCGCGCTCACCCTAAATCTATGACCAAAAATCATTATTTCTTTTTTTGATTTTTTCGAAGTTAAAATATTAAATTTTTTTTGTATTTTTTGTTATTTATTTGACAATTTTACTTATTGAAAAAAACTTTGAATAATCTGTTTTGCAGTATAGTGATGCCCAGAAACATTTGCATGTTTAGAAAATAAATCCGTAAATAAAATATTTGATTTTTTTGGAATTTGAAGTTGTGATTTCTCCTTGTCAGTTTGACATTTAACTGCAAATGCCCAGATAGTCACATGATTTTTCAGTCATCTAAATCACATGCCATTGTGTTAACTAAATCGGAAACGCCAACATCGTGAGCTCCCCAGATGATAACTTCTGCAAAAATTGCTAAAAAATCGTCAACTTCATCTTTTTTCAAAGCAGACAAAACTTTAAGTGCAACGAAAACAGCCTGAAAACATGTAAATGATTTAGTTGTAAGATTTTTTATGATTATAGACTATAATTTATAGTATGTGTCTTTTAAGTTGCGAAATGGAAATTGCTGTAAAATAAATTCTCGCCAATAAAAAATGACAGTAACGCGGGTATTGTTTTGCAAGCCAAGCTATCGTCGACGGCGAAAGTTTGAAAATATTAATTATATTATATAATCCGCCAGTGGGAACCATTCACAAGAATTTCCCTCACAAAAATTTCATTTCGGAAGAAAAAACACATATGCACTTTTGTCGTTGTTGCGAATCTTAATTGTGAAATACTTATAATCTATCAGTTGAATATTTGAAATAACTTGCTCAAACGCAATTTTTTACTTTTACCTTTTTTGCAAAATGAAATTTTCAAACCCTATCATTACAAGCTGTAATTTCTTAAAAATATAAATCTGGAAAAATGCACATTTTAAAAATTGACTCTTGACTTATTAATGTCAAGAATTATAATTCGAAAAATTCACACCAAGTTGTACGTAAACCCCTTATGCGTAATTGGGTTTTGAAAGACACAGAATCCAAAAATTTTATAAGTAGATCTTGTTTTGACAGGATCCGCCCAACCAAACACATAAGATCTACAAAAATACATGCTGTGTGTTCAAATGAAGTTTTTGCAAAATGTAAAGCGCAATTTATTTTGAATTCTAAAATTCCAGAGAACATACTGAAAATCGAGCGAGAAGGAAAAAAATCCCTTTTCAAATTANGTGAACCATATCACGTGATACACGGTCACAGTTGTCTCTACTTTTTTTCTAATCTTTGTCGAAAACAATGCACAAGAATCTGGCCTACGTCAAAGTTTTGTCCGCTTTGATTTAAATCTCATAAATCAAGAGTAATTTACAAATAAGTCAAAAATTTTGATTGAAAAATCATGATTTTTGATGAAAAATGTTTATTTTTCCCTATAAAAGCAGATAATGGCAATTTTTTATTATTTTCGAGTAAATATGGCAATGAAGTACAACTGTGGACAATGTTTGATTGGTTAAATTCACTTTTATAATAACTTAATTTTTTTATGGGATAATTATAGACATTTAAAAAAACGTCCTTCTTAATGAGGGGTGTTTTTGATTATAACTTCCTTAATTTTTTCACATGATTTTTAAAACCGCATTTTAAAAAAATTAGATGAAAATCTAATTATTAGATTTTTCTCAAAAATTTTGAACTTCTAACTCATTTTTTACCATTTTCCCTGAATTGTTGATGAGTTTAATTTCTTTAACATCATTTATTTTGAGAAGAAAAAAATACATCAAGATTATAGTCGCCGTCTTTTAAAGAAAATTTAACTAAAAACTTAAAGTTTTTTTAAATTTTTCTTTAAAATTTTGAATTTCAAACTCATTTTTGACCACTTCGTCCTAGAAGTTGATGACCAAAATTTTTTTACATCATTTTTTTGAAAATAAAAATTTGAATAAAAGCATTTAAGTTAGTGTCGCCGCCTAATAAATTTTTTTTTCAATAAAAACCTGATTTTTTTGAAGTTGTCTTGAAAATTTTGAATTTCAAACTCAATTTTGACAACTTCGCCCCAAGAGGTAATGACCAAAATTTAATGAGCATTTTTTTTATGGAAATAAACACCTAAAAATGCAATAAAATTAGTTTCGCCGCCTATTAGAAATTTTTTTAATAAAAACCTTGTTTTTTTAATGTTTTTCTTGAAAATTTTGAATTTCAAACTCATTTTTGACAACTTCGCCCCAGGTGTTAATGACCAAAATTTTTGGAGCTTCAGTTTTTTCGAAAAATGATTTTGAAAAAATTTATTAAAATTAGTTTCGCCGTCTATCAAAATTTTTTTTAATAAAAACCTGTTTTTTTCAAATTTTTATTTAAATTTTTTAATTTCAACCTCATTTTTGACAACTTCGCCCCAGGAGTTAATGACTTAAATTTTTTTTCCATCATTAAAATTAGAGCCGCCGCCTATTAAAAAAAATTTCTATAAAAACCTGATTTTCAGTGATTTTCAAAATTTTCGAACATACGTGACTTTGGGTCAATTAAGAATTTTTTCAAAACTTGCATGATACTCAGCGTCAAAATCTCTATCGAACACTTGGGAACAGAAACACCACTAAAGACCCTTGAATTTGCCATTACCACCCTACTTTAAAAGGACATGATATAATTAATTTGGTGAATTTTTTAATCTTATTTGGCTTATCAGTGGCAAATTTTTACATAAATCTTTCAGAAATACACAAACAAATAATGTATGTGTCTTGAACTAGATCTGAAGTTTGGAAATTTCAGCCAATGGGGTTGAACTAACCTAGGGTAGGAAAGGCGAATTCGATTTTCATTTAGTTTCTTTAAACTAGGCTTATAAGATGCGCATTAAAATTTAAAAAACGAAAACAAGAAAAATTTAGTCACTCAAACTAATTTTTTTGACAAATTAAGTTTTAATTGTTTTGCTTTTTCTCATGCGCATCTTTTGAGTCTACTTTAAAGTAATTATAAAAAATTTAAATTTTCCAATTTTTTTTCATCAATTTTTTTTGAAATACTTCTTAAAAGACAAAAAATCCCGAACTTTAACCCTCTGCCCCAAGGGTCGGCACATCTGAATTTTTTTTGATCGATTTAGTCGGCTCAAAATTTTTTGAATCGGATTTGGATCGGATCGGTCGGCTCAAATTAATTTTGGATCGGATCTGGATCGGTCGGCTCAAAATTTTTTGGATTAGATCGGGATCGGATCGGTTGGTTCAAAACAACATTGGATCGGTTTTCATGAAATTTCGATTTTCATAAATTTTCAACCGCAAATAATTATATATTATGATTTTGACTTTAAATGGTTTCAAGACTCAGAAAAACACTTCCGTTCATAAATAATGTACTTGCTTAGGTCACGCTTCTGCCTACGGAAGCTATCGTAGCGGGTTCGAGTCCGCTTTGTATCATTTATTTTTTATTTGAATTCATTACATATTATTATAACTAGGCTGTCAGATTTGAGTCGAAACCAAGTTCAAAACTAGGAATTTTTAGTACTCCCATCGTGTTCCTTAGTCAATTTGAAGCAAAAAATGGGTTAATGACATTTCGACATTATAACTCCCTGGTGTCTATAATGACCAAAATAGGTACCGGAAATGATAAAACCGAATATATAACCGGAAATACGTTCGGGAGAAGAGCCTGTAATCAATTGTGGAAAAAACGTTTTTTTCGCATATTTGAAATTCTACAGCTCTCCTGAGAAAATGGCATGTTAAAAAGCTAAACTTAGACCTTGAATGGCTGGGTGCATGTGCAGAGAACATTCATAAGCAGTCAAAACCAACAAAAATGTCAAAATATTATAAATAAATGGTAAAAACTGAATAATTATAAAAATGAAAAAATGGGAACTTACATGTGAATTATTTTTTTTATTTCGACCAGTAAGTAGCTATCACTTCATGAATCATAAAGAACGTGTTTCAAGACAACAAAAATATTTCCATCTGGATGTTTTTCATGAGAAATGAAAAACAAATTGAAAAAATATGATTTTTTTTTCGTTTTTGATAAAAATAAATACAGAAATTGCATGATCTTCCGTTCATACGAGTATAAAGCGAGTATTTCACAAACCATACCGAGAAAATTTTCAAACTAAAAAATGTTATAAGCCTGAAAATTTAGGATCCGCCCAACCGTTCCCGCCGGCCTCAAAAACTGCTATTTGACTACGGCTCGAAACTTCGAACACACAAAAAAAGTCAGCAAAGAGCTCCCTGGGTTAGCTCATTTACTTAGCAGATGTATCAACGCGGGCGATCGTTTTCGACAGATTTACATTTTAAGGGATCTCCTACTTTGGGGATATTTTACTGTCAAAATCAAATTCGCGCTGAGGATCGAACTTGACGAAAATCTCCGTGAAAATCTTTCAAATTTCATCGAAAAATATTAAGTCAAGTATTATTTCATTCCTACTGCACAGTTTAACTTCACTTTATATGATTATTACGGCATTTCAAGCATTTCAAGCAGTTTTTCGAAACCAAATTTTCACCACATAAACCAAAAAAAATCTAAATTTTTTTGTAAACCGGTATTTCGGTCAACTTTAGTGTGGGCGCTAAGAATGCTCAAAACAATCACGGAGTAAATCGAGCCCAAGACATTCTAAAGTTTCATTTAAAATTTCAGAGAGAGTGGTACTTTAATGCCATATTTGCCTTAATATTGGAATAATAATCAAACAATTTCATTAAATCGAGAACACTAACAATTTTTTCCTAAAAAACGTGATTTTTTCATGAATATTTTCAACTTATTTAAAAATATTTTTTGATTTCCAACAGATATTCTCAATCAGAAAAAAGTTTTGAGTAGAACAGAGCACTGTGCAGTTATTAAGATAAATTTCAAAAATTCTTTTGTCAGAACTTTGATATGATTGCGTTTTGATCTTATGCCGTATCGTTTTTTCAATTAATTTTTTTTGTTCGAATTCCGAGTCGGATAATAAAACTTAAAAAAAATAAATTTTAAATTTAATTTTCGATCCCCGTCCACTACATCGATTCTTTGAAAAAATTCTTCAGAGATGTATTTTGTTCTTTTTTTTGCATTCAAAAATAATTTACAAAATTCAAGTTGAAAATGATAAAAAACTGAAAAAAAATCAAAAACTTTTTTTGTCATTTTCAATTTTTGACCCCCGTCCGCTTCATCGATTTTCAAAAAATTTTTCCAGACATGTATTTTGTACTCATCTTTTCAATGAAAAAATTTTTGATAGAAATTCGAGTCGAAAATGATAGAAAACTAAAAAAAAATCAAAAATTTGGCTTATTGGTTTTTAATTTTGTACCCCCGTCCTCTACATCGATTTTCAAAATTTTATTTTCAGAAACTGTTTTTTTTCAAACTGCATTTAAAAAAATAGTAAGACGAAACTAAATACGAAGCGCCTATTTTTAAAGTGGAAAAAACCTGTTTTTCGTCAATTTCACGGTTTTTCAACTTCAATTTTGACCTGTAGTAACCTTTTCAAAAAAATTTCATATATTTTTTCGAACTTCTGACTGGTTGTTTAGTCACTTGAGTCTTCTAAATATATCTATATATGAAATGTCAAATCGCATTTCCCGCCCTAGACTAACCCCTTTGCAAAGATGGGGTCACGCCCATGCCAGTTGTGGCACAACTGTTGTGCGCATCTCGACAGGAACAACATAAGTATTGTAGAATTTAAAAATGATGATATTTCAAAAAAGAAAATTTTACGATACTGTAAATGTCCATAAGACACATTCACCAGCAAGTTCATAACAATGCTTATGCAACTGCCATAGCCAATGAACCATAAATCATTTTTTTAAATTGTTCTTCGTGGTGAAATTTTCTAAGAAATTATAGACCTTGAAAAACTGATGTTTTCAAATTTATTTATTTTTAGGTTTCAATCTATCTCTGCATATAAAATGAACAAAAAAAAATCAAGTTAAACTACGTACAATTCCTAAGTTGTTAGAAGGAGTGATGTGAGATAATTTTGACATCAACAAGGGCTCGTACGGCTAAACCGATGCAAATAAGACATTTCTTAATCATACATTTGAAAAATTCTATCTATAACTGGTGCCTCCATTAATCCTTCAGAACCCGTTCAACCAAGAATCGGAAATCTAGACGAATGTCAAAAAAGGGCATTTCCACGAGTACAAGCCTTTTTTGTGGCAAAGCTACCTAGTTGATATGTCATTTTTGGAATATATGATGTTCAATCGGCCGTGAATATGAAATTGGTTATTTTTCGAATCTCAGCCTGATTGACTGTAAATCAACATAAAAGTGGGCGAAATGGACAATTTTGGACATAAAAGTGATTATAAGAAAAGTTAAATGCCATCAAAAGATTCCCGGGTACGATTTGCTGGCAACTTATTTAGCAACTGTAGTCTGATTTTTAACACATAGGATTCGAGAAAAATAATCACTCACATTTCTCCATAAAGGGAGTGGGTGACGATACTTAAGGGGGTTGTAAAGGCTGGAAAGACTTTTTCGAAGGCTCATTACTTTTTATTCTTTATTCTTAGGAATAGTAGTTCGTAATCTCTTAAACATAATAAACTTATAGTTCGACCAAACGGTAAATTGGGTTGACCGCGAGCAAATTTTTTTTTTGAAATTTGTATTTTTTTCGCCTTATTTTTAAACAATTTGATTTTCTCACAGATAATGGATACTTATGTAATTAATACATAATGAATTTTATAGTTTTTCAATATAATGAAATTTATTCGCCCCCCAGAGGGCGATTATAAAAATCATTATGTATTAATTACATAAGTTCATTATATATTAACAGCCTTCCAGTGTACACAGTATCATACATACTTTTTTGATGAAAAACACATAATGAAATTTATTGATCATTTTTTTGATTTGAAAATGGCTAAATTTAATTTTTGAAAAAAAANGAAATTTTGAACATATGCCACATTATGTATTTATACATAAGCAAAATTAAGTATTTCAACATTCCCCACATTATGTGTTAATATATAATGTGCATTTTTCTAACAAAAAAACTGGTATCGTCGTTTTTACCAATTTTCACCCTGAAAATGCTTTAAAAATAACTTAAAGTGTCGTTTACGGCCATTTTCGCCACTAAAAATCGTATTTTTTTTGTTGTATTTATGAATTTATTTTTATGCATACAGAACATTTTCGAGGCAATTCAGAACAAAATGGTATCGCCCGACGATGAAATTTGTGGCCTCAGCTCCCAAGATCACAGTTTGAAAATTATTTTTTGAGCTCAAGGTCATCGTATAAAATTTTCAGTAATATCAAAAGATTCGCAACTATCAGGTTTCTGGAAGCGGGATTCAAAACTATGGCCCAATTATCCAACGTTTTCGCGCAAGAGCAAAAAACATTTTCTTATTTTAGACACACGGAAAATTTCAATTATTTTTTTTACAATTTTCGAAATTCATATAACTAAACAGGCAACGTTGAAATGAGAAATCGTGAAATTGAGTTGACAGCACTTCCAGTTCAATAGATATGGACTGCCTATACAACCCTCTTAAGCAGTTTTTCACTACTTTTCAAGAGCGGTTTCTGATAAACCTAGATAAGGAAATTGTTTTATTTATATTATGTAGGACAACTCTTAGAAATGATGCGAGTACTTATTTGTATATTTGGTTTGCCTTAAATTTTACAGTTAATGTTACAGTTCAAAAATCTTTCAATAAAGTTCTATTATTATCGAAAAAAAAAACTTCTAAAATAATAATAAAATTCGACCTACGCTAGAAATGTCTAGTAATAAGCCTCCTAAAAAGCACAAAAAGCAATCTCTTCTTTCGTTTGATATTATTTTTTTCTGTGGTTTGGCAGTCAGTATTAATCTACAAATACAGAAATCGTCATGTATGTCCTTCTTTGATATATGTATGCATGTGGTCAAAACAGTCAATTTGTCATTGAAAAGCTTTCTCTTCCTTCATTTTTCAGGCATTTTTTTCAATTTATGCTGCTCAATGTTGAAAAACCCTGAATTGAAATTCTAACGACCTTTTTTTTCAAATTTAGTCTTGGGTTGTCAGAAAATAATCGTGAATTTCCTCTTTTTTCTGAAATTTTGAAAAAAATTTACACAAAAAACGATAAAAAATTGAATTTTAACGTTTTTTCGAGCAGTATTAAAAGTCAAATGAGTTTATTCACCAAATTAATATGCCAGAAACAATTTAGGATCGAAATTGGTATGTATAATTTGGAAGGACCGCAAGTTTCAACGTCAATTTCAGCCCCCCTGAAACTAATTTTTCGTGAAAAATATTAGTCAAAGTAATATCGGTCAAAATACCCGTTATAAGATTCTCTACAAAATAGGTAAAAGATAAAGTCTTTTTGGACACCTTCAATTATCGTCACCCACTCCCTCTCAAGACTGAAAGTGCCTTGAATAATGCTTTTATCGTCCCGATAGCTTGAGATATTTCAGTGAAGTTTAACTCCTGGTATTCGGTATATTTTGTTTTGAGTTTGTTGAATTATACCTAAATAATTTTAGTATTAAAATTTTCAAAACGAATTAAAAAAGTTTTTCTTCCAGTCAAAATGATGTTTTCGAATTTAATTTCAACGATATTGTTAATTTTCAAAATCTGTGGATTAATCGCAAAAATCGTTCGACCAGTGGAGATATTTCCGACTTAAGNTCAACCTGACGTAAGCAGATTTTTTGTTCAGTAGACTATGCGCTTTAATTTGATGGTACTTACAGCTCAATACGATGAAATTTTTTTTTCTAGAAATCATGAAAATTGACTTCCGGCTGAATTAATCTGCCATTTTCTATAAATAGGAGCGATGTTTAAAAAAAAGTTTTGCACTAGAAATTGAGAAGACATGTTTCTCCTAATAATAACAAATTTTAAAAAAATTGTACCGAATCGTTTTTGAGAAAACTGAGCTACAAATTCTAAAATATCATGAAATTACAGTTTTTCATTATTCTAGAACAAGTCCGATCGAAATTTTCGCAAAATATTTCCGATAACTGTCAACGTAGTAGTAATGGTTATTCTTACAAAGTGTAATCAATTTCCATTAAGCCGTTTCCGAGATAAAAGACATTGAAGTCAAAATCAGTGTTCTAGAACTCTCCTCCCACTTGGTGCTGTGGTGCTCAAAAAACTCTGTTTTTACTTTTGGTCGGAAGCAAAAGGATAGATCTTCCTTTTAGGCTTTTCAGAATTTCTATAACTTGTTCTGTTTTGTTCTGAGCTCCGATCTAAAAAGTCAGAAACCGATGAGTACCCCCTTAAGGGGGTATCCGACGGGTTTCACTGATTTTCAACCGTTTGTCCTGAGCTTACCACAGCTCGTATAAAGTTCAAACTTCGGATTCCAGGAGATATTTGATTAAAATTAAAAAAAATGAAGTTGAAAGTTTTTTGTAGGACCGGCCGGTTTAAAACCAAGAATTTCCGATTTTCAAAATAGCTGCATCTAGCTCCTGGGTATCAAACTTTTCTCTTTTTTTGTTAATTTACTTAAATTTCTTAGCTAAAGGGGGTTGTGGGTATAAAAAATGCATGAGTGGAACAAAATTGTTTATATTTTTTTAGTATCCGCAGCAGTCATGTTTTCGACGCGTGGTATCACTAGCCTCATTCCCCCACCAAAAATAACGCAATATGATTGATTTCAGTCCGTTAAGCGTCGCCCACGCATGGTATTTTGTACCGCGTAGGTGCGCCAGAACAACAACCTGACAACAAACCTTGGGAAATAAACCGCTGAGAAATTAAACCAAATAAACTTATTTTACGTATGAAAACAAACAGAATAATTTTTCAGCGAAATAACGACAATAAAATATGACAATATTTCGTAGGTTTCATACATTTTATCTTTTATTCAATTTGAAACAAAATTGACCGACTTATTCCGATTTTAAAGAGAATTTCTGAAATTGACCGACTTATCTCGATTTTTGTGTGAATTGAGAACATCTTTTTACCAGTTTTTCACTGCGGTACCGGTGAGCCATCCTTCANCAGAATCATAAAAAGTTACTTGCAGGTGATCGAGAAGGTTTTAGCCTCCCGTATTTTTATTATTATTTATTCTTATCTGCCCGTTATCAACCCTTCCAGTCCAGCTGGAGGAGAGGGCTATTTTCCTCAGCAATTCTTATATTCTACACCCACAACCCCCTTAAACAGACTTGCGAGAGTTCTTAAGATTAATCATTAAATTGAACGAAATTCCGAAAATATTTAAGTGTTTTAGCACATGGTCGTCTAGTTCACCGACACCCAATTTTTTTAAAACAAAAGCACTTTTTCAAAACTGTACAAATACAAAACCTGCGAGCCGTTTTAAAAATATATTTTTAAGTTTTCCTTATATCCCCTTATCACACTTTTGTGAATATCCCGGCCCTGATCAGGAAACGTAGTGTGTTTTTAAGTAGTAGGGCCGGAATATTCACAAAATTGTGAATACGAGATATACGCAGTCAAAGTCCGTTGACCTTCAAACAACGTATATTTATAACAACAAGAAATTTAAAAATCTTAATTTTGACTTTTTTTTCTCCCAAAATACTAATTTCTATCATTTGTATAATTAAACCGATTACGAGAAATTGAATGCAATTAAAATCAGCTCCCTATCACTAATTGATCAAAAAATATGGTCTTCTTCGGATACCATTTAGAAATTTTTTTCGAAAACTTAAAAATTTTTATTTTTTCAAGATTAAATTCAGAGTGAACTAATGCAACAAACATTAAAGTGAATGGGTGATTACTTCAAAAGATACAATGAGGCTCAGAAAATTTTGCTTAAAAAAATTAAAAATTTTGAAAAAAAATTAATGTCGAAATTATTTTTTTGGTACTTTTTTGGAACCAAACCAGCCATAAAAATGAGAATGCAGCTAAGATTAGGTTATTATCAGTTCTTAGTCTATAGAAACAGCCTACGTCGGATTCCCCTTTAAGATCATTCATGCCGTGTGAATTAACGGCAGACTACGCTGTCTTTATAAAATGTTCCCTTGAACTTTAACATTTTGACCACTCAGAAAGTTGTATTTACGAAATATTCTATATTTCAAAAATAAAATTCGGAAATCTTCTCCCGAGTCACAATGATAGAACAGACCGCGGCCAGCCAAGTTGAGGTGTAAAGTTCAAAAGATTTCAAGCGCCAGATTGTCGACTGTTAAAAGCAATTATCTTTGATTGAAATCGATGTGTACTGTGCAATTATTAACGCCTCCGAAGGGTTTAAAAGTTTGTAAATTTATTTAATTCAGCTGAAATAATAATTAAAATGTTCAATTCAGGATAAAAGAGTAAAACTGCCACTCACTTTTTTTAACCATCATGAAAATTAATCGAAAAATACCAATAAATTAAAATCAAGCGCCAATTAAAACTTCGAATTTGAAATGAAGCCAATGAAATTCAAGCGGCCAGCCAATCAAAGTCTCGCATTTTAAGTTTTAGAATCTATAATTTTTTTAGCAAAAATAATCATCCGTTTTTTATAATTTTCCGGTGATTTTTTGGATCAGTGAAATCAGAGTTTTAATTTCTTCCCATTAATTTTCAATGCAGACGATCTTTTTCCAGAAACTTTTACACTTTCGGTTCACTAAAAATCGAATTTCTGTAAGTCCATAATACAACTTTTTCCGTTATCATAAATGACGTGAGATTATATTTATTTTTCAAATACACGTACGGAAACTCGTCTGAGAAAATAAAAAGCGAAAATGGAAGTCCATGGCCTTAGAAATATCCTTTTAATTTTAAGCACTTCAAAAACTTTTTTAATCCAAAATCTTGAATGACTAAAAGATGAGAAAATGTGAGAATATGCGATAATTTCTAAGATAAATCAATAACCATAATACTTCAATAGTTAAAACGTGGGAAATTTTTTCTTAAATGTCGAATAAGATGATATCAGCATTATATTTGATGAGAAAAAGAACACTGACTGAAGTGATAATAAGATAAAGTGATTGAGTAGGAACAAGAAAACTTCAATCGACAATTATAAGGACACACCTGGAAACAAGCATTTAGTTCTCAGACTGAGAATCTCCGCTGGGATCGGCACAAAAAAATTTAAATATAAAATTGGATCGATGAGGGTGAAAGAAAAGCTGAGAAAGTTACTTGTCTGAAATTTTGACTGTAATTAAGCGACGGTGTCGGTCACACGTACTGTAAATAGGATTTTGGAAAAAGGTTTATAACTGTCGGGCAGGTAAGACGTCCGCTAGACTGACTTTGATTCGGCTACGGAATTCTGCCTACCTTTTGACGCTAAATTTCTAGAATAGACTGACTTTAATTCGCCGACTGAGCCCGTTAGACTTACTGTAATACGGCAATTCCGGTAAAGCGTCGGCTAGACTAACTGTTATTTGGCTTCGAAATTTTGCCTACGTTATAACGCTGAAGTTGTCGGATAGACTGATTTCAATTTGGCCAAAATATTTAACTGTCAAACTATTTTACATTATAATTTCATTTTTGTAATTATGATTAGGAATTATATTGAGCTCAGCGGTAAGCATAAACATTCCCAAATGTTTCGGACCGTCTGAGTGGAAAGATGCGGTTGAATTTCTCACTTCAAATAAGATGACAATATTTTTCGATCAAATAAGAAATAACAGCAGTGAATTTTGAATGGCATGCGAAATTTTTGAAATCGATGTTCTTATATTCCTTTAACACCTTTTGGTTACTCTGAGAGGTGTGGGCTGAAAAGCGGCCTGATGAGTGGCTAGGAGAGGTCTTAGGAGTGTCAGGATTGGCTCCCTCAGCCCGCAAGTCTCAGATTAACCAAAAGGCGTTAAAGGGATATCCGTTTACGAGAAAGATATACTTTTTCTTGTTTGGTCTAGTAGATTAGAAAGTTTAATTAGTACCAATATACAAGACCAAACTAGAAAATATCTATCTTCCTTGTAAAGGGATATACCTTAATCACACCTCTGTGAATATTTTGTCTCTGCTTAGAAAACGAACTGTGTTTTTTTAAGTTAAAGTGAGGAGATATAAACAAAAGTGTGATAGAGGGATATAAGTGAGTTGTTCGTGAGAACCTTTAATATATCGATGTGTTTTCATATGCTTAACGTGATCTCGAGAAAATAATCTGGATACATTTTATTTTTGACAAACGTTGTCAAAGTGTTACAGAACCCAAGAAAAATTTTAAGCTTTTCTGAAATTTTGATTCTTCTTAAAATTTTAACAAATTTATTTTCTTTAACATTTATTAACAAATAAATAGTTATCAATCCCATGTAACCATTAAATTGCTTTTCCTGACGTTAAACTAAATATAAAAAAAAATTTCGACAAAAAAAAAGCTTAAAACTTTAAATTTTAAACATAATCGAAAATGTTTTTTGCAGAATCTAGTATCATGATCAAAATTCTTTATTTTGTTAAAGGACAATTATTTTGTTTAAGTTATAAAATGCCCTCATCATAAGAGGCCAGAAATAATGCTTAAAAATACGGTAGCATGACAAGTTTGTATTACATCGCCAGTAATCACTTTTTTCTAATTCCAAGTTTAAGACCAACCATCACTTTCGCAAGAAATAAGCTTCATCTGAGTCTTTTACTGTTTGTATTATTTTCTCAACCAAATAGATTTACGATAAACATTTTACGTTGAAACCAAACAGACCAAGTTAATCGTGTTGATATTATTACATACTAAAAAAAAGGATTAACTGAAAATTTAACCTGAAAGTTCAGAAAGACAAAAATATTCAGTTTTATTTAATGGACGTTGTATGGTCTGAAAATATCAGAACGAAAGTTTAACGAAATTTTTTTTTTGCAAATATCTTTTGTCAAACAAATTCAAAATTTTATATTTTTAAGTAATGTTCGTCAATAATTGTTTTGATGATATTTTAAGTTTTCAAGTTCAAACAACTGCGGAACGAGAATCTAGAACAATCGTATGTTTTTGAGAAATTAAGCTAAAAATTTTTTAAGTGAGGATTATGCGGTTTTAAGGCATCCGTGAACAGAGTATGGAAATCTGGATATGTTTTTCAGGGACTACGAAGTTAGTTTTAGTAAAAAATAAAACTATTGTTGGTGCAGTGGTTATTTTCGACTCCGGTCTCAAATTCGGTATTATTTTTCTTGTATCCGACCATCAAGCACACGAGAAATTGATTGCAAGCAAAAAATGTTTATTACTATCGAATAACAAGTTCTAGAATATCGGATTTGCTTGCAAAAATAATTTATTTATTTAAAATTCTAGACACGGGATAGTCTCAAATTACNAGAATAATAATAACATCAAAAAATAACTATAAATGAAAGTATTTCAGTATTATAATTGTTTAGATTTTTGCCCTTCTTCAATATTTTAAGTTTTAGCCTGATCAATGTTATGATGGCGCGCAGTAGATCTGCATAATATAGTGCTGGCGAGAAATCTGACAGAAATTATCAAAATTTTTTCTGTTGGATATTTAGCTTAGATTCACGAAGATTTATTGAAAAAGAGAATAAATTCGCAATTAGCATTCGTGAGAAATAGTCCGTTTTCTAAAAAAATTACATTTTGTTTATATTAAACTAAAGGTTATTTTTTAATAGTCTATTCCAAAGAATTTTCAAAAATAATTTTCGGCGAATTAAGATGAATTTATAAAATATTTTCTGTTGCAATTGTAGAGAATTTTTGTCTGACCAAGAATATCGGCATTATGTTATTTTTGGAAACGTGGATATCACGAAATAGATCAATGGAGAGTGAAAGCAGCAATTAGATTTTATGCATTTAACGGCTCATGTTAAAATATTTTCAAGAAATTTTGGTTTTTTATACATTTCAAGGTTGCGAACTCAAATGTGCAATTGAAGCCATAGATGTCCACTTAATTCTCACAAAATATATTTGAGTTTGAAAAAGAGTTTATTTCTCCCCAGCACATTGCTGAAAACACCCACAATCCCCTTAATGTCATTTTTTGAAAACTGCATTTGAAAAACAAGATTTTTGAATCAGCGGTATCTTATCTTTGATAAACGGATATAATGAAATTACAATCTATACGTTTTTCTAAAAACTATTTTTCGCAACCTTACTCCATCTTAAAAATCCTTACTATGTCTAAAGCGTATGTTCGAATCCCACTCATGTTGTCTTAGTGATTGTTTTAGTGGTTGCTTGAGTGAATACACACCGATTAACTTTGGCGATCTCGATATCAAGCAACATTGCCTATAATCATGCTCAAGACAATCACTGAGACAACATCAGTGAGATTCGAACACGCGCTAGAGAGATAGTAGGCATTTTAAAGATGGACTAAGGTTGGCAAAAGGATATATAAAAGTAGGAATGGCAAAAATTGACTGGCTCAGATTAAATTTATTTCGGGGCACTTTCAGTTCCTGACATTGAATTGCCTCAGAAAAAATCTTGAAAAATAATCATGTCGTTTTTCTCGAATAGTCAGCATTGTTGAAACAATTTTTGCCTTGAAATTATTCTTGAATTCATTTCGAAATTTCCATTTCAAATGAAAGGCAATTTTAAAGCCGATTTAGCGTTTATGAACAATTTACTGGTGAAATTTGTTTTTATAGAATCAATTTATTGATCAATAACTAGAAGGGATCAATAAATAACTTACCGTACACTCAACTGTTGACCGTAGGCAAAAAAAGTTTTGACGAGCCTACTCGAGTCCTTTGGAAAAAGAACTGAGATTGATTTTTTCAAATAAAAATTACTGATTTGCACTAATACCAGGTTGTTTTGAAATGATGGGGTCGCAAGTCAAACGTCGAAAAGTTTCTTAAAAAGTTGTTTATGTACTTATTCGGTCGAAAAAAGATTGGTCGCGGTCTGAAAAAATGTGTTAATTATACTGACAACGGAACAGTTCACTTTGAACTTATCTTATTAAACTTATGGTTTTCGAACTAATCAAACGTTCTCGTGACCTGGCCAAATATCAAGTTTTCACAAAACTATTAATTTGCTTATAACTAATTATATTTCAAAATGTGGTCGCTTTAGTTAATATTCAGGGTGTAAGGTTTTTCCCTTCTTTTTTCCAAATTGGATACACTTGATTTCCGCCGTTTTGATTGGTTGAATCTGANNNNAATCAAGTGTATCCAATTTGGAAAAAATTGGGAAAAATCTAACACCCTGTATATCAAAATTGAGTTTAACAAAATCTAATTGTCTGCAGAGATTGATTTCTTACATTGTTTTCGTCGATTATTCCCTACTTTGAAAGCTGGAATTCGGTTTTTCTGGTAAATAATCATGCACTTTCTATTTCTTTATTCTCACTCTTTCCCACTTTTTTTTCACTGCACTATTTCTATTTTCCCATCCTATGATCTTAATTTCTTCCAAATTTTTGACGATGATTTTGCATACAAAGTTAAAGAACTCTTAAATTTCTTTGAAAATTAGTGTTGTTTTTGACTTCAAAAATGTCAATCATGGTTAGCTTTTTGATCTCATTGCAAATTCAGTATCGTGGAAAAACGTCGAATTTAGGCAAAAAAAATGCACGTTCAAATAATTATGAGGGAAACCGGGCTTGTTGCTGAGTTTGACAACATTTTTACCTGCATATAATCTGCTGAAGCATCTGAACTAGCAAACTGTGCAATTATTTTTCATAAAGTCAGGATCACTGAAGTTAAAAAGGGGCTTCAGTTTTGGAACCAAAACGGCAAATTTCAAACGTCACTCACAAAAGCTAAAAAGTTGAATACTGTTTTATGAAAAAAGTTCATTGTTTATTCAAATTATAAATATAGGGTTTTTTGCTTTTATTTGAAGAGACTTACGTTCGCTTTTATGCTGGAAAGAACATCAAAGTCAGAAGCAGGAATCCGCAGAAATAGGTCGGATAATCTGTCTTGGATCAAATTGGAATTTAAGGATCAGATTGGATTGTATCCTATTTTCTAAAGGGTACAAAACATCTCGATGTAACTTTTGCGAACACGGATGGGGGCAAAGTGCAAAAAAGAGGAAGATCGAGGTCGTATAGAAATAATATAATAATATGTGTCTGTCTTTTCAATATATTGTTGGATTTGATTGTGTTTGTCAGAATTAATTTTTTTTATTTCAATCGCGATATGAATCTTATTTTCATGATTCGTATCAAATTAATTTCTTTCGTTGATTGATAAAAACGGAAATTTTCGTGACAAAATTTTCATCATTCTTATGATGTTTTTTGTTTTTCGTAGTTGAAAATTAGTTCAAAATTACATTCAAAGTTATCTGATTATTCAAGGCTGACTTCATCAAAAATCTTAGTCTTTAAACCTTAAAATACAGCCTGAGTTTTCTCGTTTACTGTATTTTTTTTATTCCGCAAAATGAACCAATCAGATACAGGTATTCCAGATATTGACCAATCTCCATCGATTATTTTTGCGGAATTAAAAAACGCAGTGAACGAGATAACTCAGGCTGTATATATCCCTGTATGTCACTTTGCTTAGAATGCGTAGCCACTACTTCTTTAAACGCGTAATTATAACATTGTGGTACGCATTCTAAACAAAGTGTAATAAAGGGATATTCAAAATTGCAAGGTAGCGCCAATTATTGAGAACAAGCTATTTTGAAATTTTAAAAACTTTAACTACCTTTTTCGTATCGCATTCGGTCTTAATTTAAAAAACTGCGAAAAATGCTGAGATGCAATTTTGAGGGTATCATTCGGTCAAATCGTGATAAATTTGACTAAGATGTTCTGACTCAGAAGACATTTATTACAATTCAGCCAAATTGTACCATCTTGACCAATAGTTTACCGTTATTGCATTTAATTACATAAAAGTGCCGGTTAAATAAAACGTGTAAGACATTTTTATTAAATCAATCTTGTTTATTTTCACTAGGTTGAAAACTAAATTTTTTTTTGAAAGTGAAGCGGTTCAACTTTTTTTTCAAATAAGTGTGCGCAAGAGAACATAACGCACGTGATTAACGTGAGAATAAATGAAGAAAAGCCTCATTTTCAAATTTGTAAGAGTAAAATCGTTGTCACTATATTGGACAAAATTAATGATTCGTAACAAAGTTTTAGACAAAATGTACTTCTTGAATACGTCAACTTTGGCCCACCTGCATCACATTTAATTGCTTGCAAGATTTAAAGAGTACCTTTTTTGTTCTAGGTTCGATCGCGTTCGGCCTGAATTTATTAAGCAATTTCACAATCAGAGCATAATGCATAAATTTGAACGATATCATTCGGTAAAATCGTAATAAATTTGACTGAGATGTTCTGACTTAGAAGAAATTTATCACAATTCAGCAGAATTTCACCATCTGAACCAAAAGTATACCGTAATCGCATTAAATTACATAAAAGTTCGAATCTAATATTTGCTAATTCATGTATAAAGTAGGTACTTTTACCGCTTACTAATTTCAACGTCAAAAAATTCCCCAGAATTAGTATAAATGGATATTTACACTTTTTTTTCAACTTTTATCAGCCAGCTCAGTGGATCATTCAGGGTACTCAAGCAGTTTTAATAGATGAATCATCAAAAATACTTGGCTTGAGGCAAATAACTTTTGGCAGTAATCGTTTCGATCACGAGAAGATGGAGTCATCGCGTCGAGATTTTACTCTTTAAAAACCTTAAAAATATTTTCGAGCTGTTGTTTTAAGAAACAGTTTTGTCAATCTTGTTGGTCAGAACCTGACAAAAACCAGTGGTTTAAATTTAATTTTCATGATTTCCATTTAATTCAGGATGATTAAAATATTATGAATTTTTTGTAATCTCCGCAGTTCAAGATGAAAACATAGTTTTTTTAAATTGTTAATGATATTAAACTTTCAGGAAATATTCAATACAAAATTTTATGAATTTTCACGACCCTGTTTGAGTCGACTTCATTTGTTAAAATCAGTTATCACTGATAATTTTTTTATAAGATTAGAATTTGACATTTCGAATCTTAAATCGCCCTAAAAAGTTTTGACCATTGTTTTCATCACACGCCTAAATATTTGGTTTTTTTAAAAATTACTGTTGGCAATAATTATTTTCATCACGAGATCATGTACTCATAGCTTCGAGATTTAATTCCTAACAAACCTGCAAAATATTTTCAAGCTATTTTTTATGAAACGATTTTCTTAATCTTGGGGCTCCAAACCTGTCAACAAAGAATTAATAAAAAATGCACAGTCGGTTTAATTCAAACACATCAAGCATTTTTGTATAAATTAATTTAATTTTCAAAATACTTTTTATTTTTTTATATTTTATAAATAGTTTTTCAAAACTTATTTCGTACTTAGTCATTATAATTTTAGAACGAAATAAGAACGAGTGGAACCATTTGAAGAATTCCATTGGCCAAGCCATTCAGAGCGAGGAATCTGAATCACAGAGAAGAACCAGACAACGTCACTATCTTTTCTGACGTCACACATTATGACGCTAGGACAGGGATGTCCAGTAGGGAGGATTTTCTATATGCGGAGCCTAATGAGTTAACTTTGCAATTATTTCGAGTCGCCAACTGTACAAGTTGAAAAACATAAACTCGCCCGGTCATAACCTTAATTGAATTAGTCCTCAGTTTTCGTAAAAAAAATTGATGTAATTGAAAATGATTGTGACGAGTTTAATTTAAAAATTTTTAAGTTAATGTAATAATTGACTGGTTTCGAATTGTGCGTCAACAGGCTGGTGGACATACAGTATTGGCGCAGATAATCTCCGTAAGTTTTCGATAAGTAAAGAACTTTTTGAAACCTTCAGAGTGAACATCTTCAAATAATTTACTTATAACATCATGATTCATCACTGGTTGTCATTCTTCTAGTTAACTAATTCTCACCTGAAATAATTGCCAAGAATTAGTTTAAAACGGCATTTTAACTACTGCTGAATGTTTTCTGACAGCTGAATGAATCACTGAATTTTTCAAGCATTGCCTAAGTCAAATACCTACGTCAGGGTTACTTTGAATATGTGCTGAGTCACTGCCATATTTTAAACGTTTGATAAAAATATAAAATATCATAAAGTGACGCCACCTTCTGGTGATATAAAATGATCATTGCCAGCACTTATTTGCTCTGTAATGTTTAGAAAAGGTATGAGACAAAGTCTGAGTAATATCTCCTTATCACACTTTTGTGAATATCCTGGCCCTACTACTCAAAAAAACACTACGTTTCCTAATCAGGGCCGGGATATTCACAAAACTGTGAATAGGGGATATGTGACTATGTGGGTTGACTTCGCAAGAATCAGCGTTTTTAAAGTTGTTTAGGTAATACGTCTGCCAGTTGAGACTTAAAAGATATGCTTTTTCAAAATGACGTTTCAAATTTTCAGACCCTACAATCTGATGAACCCCGATAGTCACTGAGTAGTTCTTAAGGCAGCCCATATCTTTTGTACTGAAAATAATTTTTATTGGATTTTAGAATTTCTGATCTCCACGTAGATTGTTTAATTATATAAAAAAATAAAAATTTGAAAAAAATTTAACATTCTGAAATTTTTTTAATAAAATTTGAAACAAGCTTATTTTTAGTATATGTCCAGTAGGGAGAATTTTCGATAAAGCGCGAAAAAATAAGTCGTGGTCGCTTTTCCTACAATGAAATACAAATCATGAGTTAATTAACACCACGAGGAGCGTTAAACAGAATACTAGAGTAGGTCTCAACATTCTTTGGGCACATTATGAACTCAGTGTTTGTAATATTTTGAAAAAAAGGTTGAGTATGGGGATGATTTCAAAAGAACTTTAGGAGGCCCTAAACAGGGGGAATCAATATCGCTGAAAGAAAATATTTTTTTTGTTCAGAACATGAAAAACGCGTAGGCTTTCGAGATGACGTCATATGTCGAACAATTTCTGAATTTTATAAGTAGATACACAATTTATTTGTATAATGATAATCATCAAAATCCGTAGAAATGAATACTCCACCAAATGCTATCAGAAAAAAGTTCAAAAACTAGATTTTGGAAAGTTAATCCTGAAAATAACTTCATTCATAACGCTCAAAAAGTAATTTGAGAGATAAATCTTAAGAAAATTCTGCTATGTCAGCCAATTCGGAGATATGGCGAATTGAAGATGCATTAAAGATGCTATTGATTATGATAAATTAATATTATAAAAGCTATTTGATAAATACAGTAAGACTGTAAATGACTGTCAAAAGTTTCGTGACATCAATTTTTTAGTTTATTACTTATAATTCAAAGTTTTTATATCGATTGGTTTATTATGCGTTATTTAACGACAATAGCCCCTTCAATTAAATTCAAACATACAGAAAAACATAGATGCACAACTGCATAGTATGAAGTTTATACTTTTACTTATTAATTCCATATCCCTTTAACACCTTTTTGATGATTTGAGAGATGTAGGCTGAAAAGAAGAGAAAGCGGCCTCATGAGTGGCTAGAAGGGGTCTCAGGAGTGTTAGGATTGGCTCCCCCAACCTACATCTCTCAAATCATCAAAAAGGTGTTAAAGGGATATAGTCAGTTTGACATAGGAAAAGATAAAGTAAATATATTCATTATATTATAAGAGTTGCGCACGGTAAAATTTTAATATCCTGAGCTTAAGTTTTGGCCGGAAACAAACAAACAGATCCAGGGTGGACTCCGACATAAACATAAAAGCACTTTTATNAGAAGGTTTTAGTCTCCAGTATTTTTTTTCTCATTTATTCTTAGCTGCCCGTTATCGACCCATCCAGTCCAGCTGGAGGAGAGGGCTATTTTCCCCAGCAATTCCAACATTCTACACCCACAACCCCCTTAAACGCCTAAAAAGGTTACAACTTTGAGGAAATTTTCAAAAAAACTATGAAATGGGTTGGCGTCTGAAGTGATCATACAATTTTTGACAAACTATTCAAATTGTGTCGTTAGCTTTTCAAATGGTGAGGAATGATTCATTCCGAATGAAGCTTTTTGAAATAAAAAAAAAATCGAACTGATTGAAAATTTTCAACCATGTGGCGCTTAGGACCTATGAACACTCCAAAAAACTTTTATCGGATACTACTGGTTGCAATGTCAATTTGCACAAATTTATGAGATGCAAAATTCAACCAACATGTTGGTATGAATAACATATGTTAAAATATTTATCGGCATTAAAATTATTGTCAAAACTGAAAAAAAACATTGGACAAGTCGGAATAAAATAAAGATATATTTTCACAATTTTTATGTCAAGGGTATTGTCAATACCGTATTGATTCAATTTTTGATATTTTCTGTTCATGTTTCAGTTCCACCGTGACCACTCTAATGCCTACGTAGAGAAAAAACAGAATTGTTGATAAAGTATTTCGTGTCGCTGCCGACGTGAAAGTACAATGAGTGGTTTCAATCCAAGTTCCGTTCAGTTGATAATGATATGCTGGGGGTAACCTTATGACGAGGCTTACAAAAACTTATAACATAAATTTTATTATCTTAAAATGTAAGCGAAGGAAAGTATAAACTTATTTGAAAGACTTGTATCTAAACTTTATTAAAACTGATTTTGACCGCATTAAATA
>SCLH01000427.1:85239-104266 GCA_004367855.1 Oikopleura vanhoeffeni | reverse complement strand
TTTTTCCAAGATGGCAAGATTGAATTTAAAACCTTTAGAAAATCAGGAATTGACACTCTTAAAAGCAACTACAGAACATCTGTTTGTAGGCGCTATCTTATTGGTAATATATAAACAGCCCTAAATCATTCTAAACAGTCATTTTCAAATGAAGACCTATTTCTAAACGATCTCCTCACGCTGAAAGAAATATTTTTACGAAATGGGCATCCCGAAAAAATCTTAACCAAAAAATTTGCGCAATTTTTATGCTCGCCTGAAAAACCGGAACAGCCTGAGATCTCTTTCACATTTTGTAAAGATTACACTAACTCGAAAATTGAATATTATTTAAGATAACTAGAGTCACGCATTAANAAACGCGTCATGTAAAATTGTAAAAACTATAATGAAAGATATAACATTGTGTTATATAAATGAACAAAAAAAGCCAGTGTATTGTGGATATAACGGAGATTTCTATCAGCAAAACAATATCTGGACAGAGATTTTGTCTAATTAAAATTGAAAAGAGTTGTTAATATCTGTAAAAAAATTTTTTTAGGAGGGTTTTTTTTGTCTGAGAAGGATAAGTTTTTTTGGAGAACACTACTTACTCTGCAATGATGAAAGGATTTGCATTCACCAGTCTCGGAATTAATTAAACAAAAAACAATTGCACCAAACAATTCAATAAATTCGTAAGCACAACGTGGAGGCATAGTACGTCCCCATTTAAAATTAGAATCCCAGCCCAAAGACCATAGATTACTTGGCCGATCCAGGACTGGTAGATGTAAAACTACATCCAACAGTGAACTCTCAAGCATCTGTAAAACTCGTATATCCGCGTTATCAATAATACAATTTGGTGATAAATTTTTGAAAACAAAACGAGCATCACGGAGCACATGAGTACCAGCGTTGTTAAAAAGCTGTGTACCGTTGGGAGTTAAATACTTAAATGAGATCATGTCAGTAAGTGGCCAGCCCTCTGATTCGGCCTCTACGATCCCGTCCATACAATACGCGATGACAGGATTGAAAGTATAACTGCTCATACATCGACATATAATTGAACCACCTTTAAAAAAATGTCATTTAGATTTCTTGAAAGATAGAAGGGAGTTTTTTTTGCACCAAATTTTTTGGGGAGAAACTATCACACTTTTCAATTAAAAAAATGTAGATAATACTTACTAAATAAATGATCACGTGTTACTCGCTTGTCTGGAGTTTGAGGACCTTCACAGTACACCCGTCCGTAAGAAAGAACATCGACAATAGGTCCCTTATCTTTCTCTGCAACTGAAGCAGGAGAGTCAAGCATATTGACTGTAACATTGGCTTGAAGGTCATTGACATCAACTCGCTGACGCTTACCTTAAAAAAATGACATATAGAGATTTTAGAGGATTTTTTTCTTTCTTGAGTTTTCTCTTCATTTTTTTATCAAATTATTTTAGAGAAAAACATCTGTCCTTAAAACACGTTCAAAGACTTAGATAAAACGCAAAAATACCTCACTTTTTTCTGAGGAATGTGAGGAAAGAAAGTACAAAATTCGAACAAAAATCTAGTGTCATAATGATTCATAATTATTAGTGGTGTGTTTTACCAGTGGAAGTTGATTGAGTGGGACATCTTGTAGGTCCGGAAAAATTACCATAAAATCCATTGTGATCCCCTGGCTCCCCTTGACCATTACGAAACATTTTTTAGTTACAAAACTGCCTAGAAACAGATAGAATTTTGATAAAGGTTGTATAGTTTTGATGATTGACTTGTCTAAAGACAATAAAATGGGTTTGCACCACTTCTATTTTTTCGGGTTTTTTTACAAAAAAAGGAGAAAACTACTCTTAAAATGACTAAATTGAAGGATCCTCTTATTTGACCCGTTTTTTTTTTTTTTTGAAAACTTGAAAAAATTTTTTCTATCTCTGAAAAAATCTAGATAAAATCCAAAAAAAGGATTGAAAATTGTTATTTGAAAATAGCCTGTTAAATCTCTGAGTTAAGATGCTGTCGATACATTTCAAAAAGGTTTAATGATAAAGATGTTTAAAATAAAAACCCCGACAAAATAAAATTGGTTCGCGCAAGCAACTCTAAATTGATGTTTTTAAGCCACTTTCGGATGAAATGACTCAGAAAAATATATTAAAAACCAACAGACAAAAACAGCTCTAAAACTCATAAAAAAAG
The DNA here is from genome assembly GCA_004367855.1 of Oikopleura vanhoeffeni. NCBI lineage: Eukaryota > Metazoa > Chordata > Appendicularia > Copelata > Oikopleuridae > Oikopleura > Oikopleura vanhoeffeni. The sequence goes on along the minus strand of SCLH01000427.1, from coordinate 102,079 downwards.
AGGTTAACAGCCCCTAATACACAAAAAGGCCATTTTTTGACGAAACAGGGGAGGATTCAAATTTTTTTGAAAAACAAAAGACTCGAGTAGAATGATGATGGTGACCAACTTTTTACCTGGAAAGCCTGTCTCAATACTAACAGCCATATGGGTAGAATTCAAAGTTCACAGACCTAGTTGACAATTTATATCCCTGCCCTGCTATATTGATACGCTTAATAAGATCGTACAATGAATATGAAAGGGTTTTTCTCCCTGAATTAGAACAAATAGACAAAAAAATGTAGGATAAGGATTATATTAAAAATCAAAAGCTGAAATAAAGAGTTTTTTATGGCTGATACAAAAATGATCTCCCAGTTGAAAATTTATTTTTTTCTCAAAAAAAAAGCCCTTATTTTGCTCACAAAACTGTTTGAAAAAGATCCTTTCTAACAAATTTTTATATAAAAAAAGAGTTTTTTTAAATGTTTATTTATAACTGTTGCGACATTTATAGCGCCCAATAGGGTAAGAAATATTATTTATACAGGTCGGTTTTGGGAGAGACACAAAATTAAAAGGACGCCAGGAGGTTATAAGAGAGAAAATTACACCAGAAAATGAGGATTAAATACAGTTTTTCACTTCAAAAGTACAAATTAGGTTTTTTTTGAAGGATTATCGCCCACGAGGGAACTTAACTTCAATCCAGAAAAGTACAAAAAAAGTATCCACTAATTTTTTCATGAAACACATTGTTGCTTAAATTATCTAAATCAATCTCCAACCTGTAAGAGACGTAAAACTTTCTTCTTAAAATAGAGAATCTGTTAGAAAATATTTTCTAGAAGCAGGTTTACTATAGGTTGTGTTTGAGCCAAAATTATACCTTCTCATTTTTTACATAAATATCGTAGAATTCCAATGCTGAAAAACCCGTAACATACTAAACTACACTTTGTTGTTAAAAGTAATGTTACATTTTTTTGCAGAAAAACCAAAAAAACCAGAAGAAGTCTTTTTGAAAAAAAAGTAGAAAAATTGTGGGTCGATATTTTTTCTTGCATAAGTGGTTGATTGAAATGGGACATTTATCCCATGTACTGACAGTGGCACCCGTAAGCCTGACAACTGCCAGTAATTGAAAGTCCATAGTTATCTCCATATGAGCGCCAATTTTTTAACCATTTTAATGCATTTTGCTCATCAAGAGTCAATGCATCAGACCCAGCATATTGCACAGCAGCAGCCCACAGCGGATGGTGATACAACATTTGTGACTCATTTTCATAAACATTAGTCATCAAAAAATGTCCAACCAGACAAAACCGTTTTAAAGAATTAAAATCAAAAGATTCAAGATTGAACTCAACGAGACCATTAATTACAAGGGGATTGTTGGTTGAGTCTTGAAGTGGCACCGACAGTATTAAACTAAAATAGTTATGTTAAAAGTGAATCGTTTTTTGTAAAAATGTAAGGATAAAAAAATCAATGAGACCACCTATAAGTTGGTCACAAGAAAAGTTAGAACTTCTTTTGAAAAAAGTGCGTGTTGTTTTTGAGGATTTGAAAGATTTTCTCGAAAAATTCCAATTTGACAAACTTTGAGACGCTAAAAAAATACCGTAAGATGTCCACTTTTAGAAAAATAAATTGGAAAGGGGTGTTGTCAGATAGAGTTTGATAGAAAATGATAAAAAAGCGAAAAGAGTTTTTTTGAGATGTCCTTGGTAATTTTCTAAGAACGACTTACTCATTTTTTATGGTTACACCAGGCCATGTAACCTCCTCGTTCACAGAAGAGCCAGTGAAACCATTCATAATCGCACAGACCGTTGATAACAATGATAAAGATTTCCTTGTTCCCTTACCAACCCCAAAAGAGAATATCATTTTCCTTCCTGCCCGCAACCAGATCTTGTCAAAATTGTCAGTTACATTCTTGAGAACAAACCCCACTAAAAAGTTATATATTTAGGAAAAGTTACAAAAATAGAAAAAGGTGAAAAAATGCTCGCTAAAATAAGGAGGATCTCCTTGGTTGAAAATAAATTTCTGTGTTTTTTTGGAAAGCCTTTCTGATAAATTTAACTTTTTAATTCAAAAGCGCGAAAATGATCAGATCGATCAGTTAATAGCGTTATGGGCCCTTTGAAAATTATGTGCTTTTACTCCGTGGAGCTTGAAATACTTTAAAAAAATGTATCTGTGAGAATTATAAAAAACCACCAAAAAAAGGTTGGAAAATGTTTTCATGATGTGGTGTGGTGTTATCGAGCAGAAACATTCATTATAGATCCATCGTAAAGAAGCTAAAAAAGTAGAAAGTTTAAATCAATAATATCTAGAGGTTTTTGTGTTAGGTTTGGTTCTGAGGAAACAATAGATTACTGACCGTCGTTTTCCGTGGCCAAAATGACAAAAGAACATAAAAAAATGTTTCATTTTATTTCGTCGTAGTCTTCTGTCCGGATATTTTTCCGTTTTGATTTCATTATCCTAGTTTAAAAAAACTAGAATTTGCCCTCAGCGCACCCTAGCCAGGATACATTTTGGAGGTACTATGAAAGTACAGATTTTAGATTCCTTTCATCATTTTTTTGAGAGAAAGTCAAAAATTTTTTTGGGCAAAAACTTTTTCATTTCTTTTTCATTCTTGCAAAATAGGAAGCCTGACCTTTACAAAATTTGATCAGCTATTAGGTGGACAGGATCTTCCACTTAAAGTGAAGCATTTCAAAAATCAAAAATTATTTTTTTCCATTTAGTATAGGAATTGCAACTGGGTTGGATTTAAACAGCAATATTTTTGGGTTAATTTTTCCTTCAATTATATTGAGGGTGAATTAATCATTAAAAAAGTATTTTTTAAGTAAACAATTATGGTCCGTAGATGGTCAAAAGAGAAAGATTGGTGGAATCTTTTCACGGAGGGGTTGATTTTTTGTTCTTTTTTAAGAAAAACCATAGAATCTAACATTTCTGTTTAGATAAATCTGACTTTATCTTATTTTCTTGAGCTCATCATGTCCCCCCTAGTGATACAGAGTTTCAATATTTACTAGTTAGAAAATGACGGTTTTTAGCTGATTTTGTCTCGAGAAAGGGAGTGAGGAGAGTTTTTTTTAAGAAAGAGATAAAATAGGAAGTTTACCTTTTTTATCCTTCAGTTTGTACTGAGAAGTGACCAATTGAAAAAAACTGTCAACCACAATCCCCTGATTGTTCTCAGCATCCCCATTCACATAGGATGGACTGTGTGCATCGTGCACGTCAAAAACTGGTACCGGTCTGAGACGACGCTGTCTCATGGTCATTAAGGCAATATCAGTGGCTAACAGTAATGAGGTGTCCATTGAAAATCCATATTTTTTCAAAAACCCCATATCAATACATAAAATTCGGCCTAATTCTGCAGGGGTTGAATAGCAATGGAGCCCAGCACTATAATTATGAACGATTTGATTATTGTTATCATCAGTCGTACAGAAGGCTAAAGAGTTGAATCTGGAGCTTCCTTTCCTTTTCAAACAATAATCTCCAGATCTCAGTAAGGGAGAAGATGGAAGGGCCCCAGGCATAAGGAGAGCTTTGGAAATGTCGGGAAAAGCCTGTTGAATCATTTTTATATCAGAGCTCTTAACAGTAATATTGATACCAGTGGCATCATTTATGACTTTTGCAATACACCGCTGACTATCATTGAGCTGTAAAGACATAACACCCTAGAAAGAAATTTTTTACCGAAGGAAAGTTAGAAAGTTTCGACTTTAACACCATCTTGTGGGCAAACCAGCTATAAAAAAAGTTTTTTCTAAGAGGTCTCGACCAAAATTTTTTCAAGGTCAGTTTAGTATTATATCAAATTTTCAGCATTAAATCTTTTGATGGACATTACCCCCTTAAAAGAATGCTTTTCATTTTATCAGAAAACTATACCCACCTAAAACGTGTATCTGTTTGATTGAAAAACGTCATACTAAAATCATTTGACGGATATATCGAATCAACTATATTCAAAATTTCACATAAAACCATAAAAATATCTTTTTTTGATCAAGCCAAAATGCAAAGCTTGATTTTGATGAGTTTTTTCAATCTCATCACGTGACATTTTTTCTGAAATTTATTTTAGAAATTGACATAAAAGTCCCATTCTGGTCTCATTTTAGTATTGTTGTCTCGCTGATGTATGAGAGCCAATCTCAAGGCTCGACTTCATACTCATATTATGAGAGGTGTAGAGATTTAAAACGTCTTAATTATTTTCGAGTCATTGAAGCTTAGGACAGTCTTAAATTTGCTTATGGTTATATCAGGAAAATTAAAATGTTCGGCACTTCAAATTTTTGAAGAAAAAAAAGATTTATAAATTTTCGGAAAATTTGCTCTCAGGGAAATTGGAAGTAATTCAAAAATCACGAAACAAAAAAACTGTAGAAGATTGGGAATTGAGTTTCCTAAAGAAAAAACGAAATACGGTTTCCTGTCTCTTACTACCAGGTGTTCTGAGATTAAGTATTATATCAAGTTTTCAGCGAGAAGCTTTTGTTGATGGACACTACCCCCTTAAAGCATTCTCTTCATTTAATCAGACAGATATACCCCCTTAAGCGTGTATTATAATAATGTATTATAATTAAACATGTTTATATTTTAAACTACGACATATTAAAACTTATTTGACGGCTATACCGAATCGGCTATACTCTGAAAATTTCGCAAAACCATAAGAAAGTTTTTTGATCAGTTAAAATGGCAGCCTAATTTTGATGAGATTTCTAGTCTCACCACATGACGTTTCTTCTGAACCTTATTAAGAAATTGACATGTAATTCACATTTTTTTTGAAGGAAACTCATTTTTTAAGATGTTGATGTCTCGCATTATTGTCTCACATATTATTCAGAGAAAATAAATGGAAAAAGGACTTTTCGACTTGAAGGGATTTTTTTCATGAAAATTTCGTATTTATAGGAAATATAATTTTTGTTCACTTAAACCGTATCTTTTGGAGTATTTATCCGTTTAGTGGGGTTTTGCTTGCACATTTTGCCTAGGAATTCAATCTAGAATAAAAAGATAGAAGTTTTTGCGAGAAAAGGTTTTTCAACTTTTCTCAGATCGAAAAAATGAAGATGACCTGCGGACGCTATATCTTGGAACTCAGACATGAGGAGAAGTTAGTTTTTTTTGCAGCATTTTCAATTATGATATCGGTTTCATTCCTAATGGAAAGACGATTTGAAATAAGAAATTTCAAAACTCAAAAATGGGTATCGATGTTTTCAACCTATCTTGTAGAGAGTTTTTTTCTGGTCAGAATAAACTTTTCAATATGTATAATAAATTGCATATTTTTTGCGGGCTGTTGTTTTATTCACATTACTGTTTCTTTTAGAAAACATTTATCAGCTGAACTTGATTATGCTTGCACAATTGGCTTGTGAATTCAATCTGGAATTTAAAAATGAAGATTTTTCTATAAAAATGAAAAATTTTTTTCGTTTTTTCGTTTTTAGGGAGGAGATTCTTTGAAAAATAGTTATTTCAGTTCTTTAAAGTACCCAAACTCTGAGTACGTCACATTAAGTGCTCGAAAGAGGTGTCGAAAAAACCCTCTTTTATTTAGTTCCGGCAGAAACGATTTCCTGAAGATTTTTTCAGAAAAATCCCCCTCGTATAAGCAGTCATAAAGTGCTTGGAAAATGACCATGATAGGATTTCACAGAAAAGTCAAAAAAAAGTTAAAAATTCTGTACCAAATGTTTTTTCCCAAAATTTTTTTTGGACGAGGATTATCTTTCTGAATACCATATCATAAGAGACACTCAGAAGTGTTGACACTGGAAATATAAGCTGAATATGTAAAATCTCTGGAAATTACCGGTTTTTATGTAGATTTGTAGAAATAATAGACGAATAATTATGCGATAATTGTTTTAATCAGGTTCTTGATAAATAAAATTCCTTGTAGCTCGTTTGAAGTATCCTTTGTAAAAATTAAAAAAATATTTTTTTGCAGTGATAAATAACCCTATTAATTTTCAGAGTGACGAAAAATATTTGAAACGACCTGAGCAGATAAGTCGAAATTTTACGAATAATCATGAAACACTGTCAGTAGGGTTCCACGCAAAATAGGAAGTGAAAATTGTGACTCATTTTTTCAGGACTGATTGGCCAAAAACAGTGAAAATCGGTGAGATTTATTTTTGCTAAGATAATCCCTGTAGTTAATTAAGCCCTTAATGAGTGAGTGAAGATATTCAAATAATCTTTAAAGTTAAAAAAATAAGTCTTGAGGTTTTAGGTAGAAGGTCATCGTCCGAGTTTATTTGAAGCAGTGTAGGGACCGGATTAATAGGGTGCAGAGTGAAAAAAAGTGTTATAAGCAATATTGCTCGTTGGCAGGGGGTCGTGAAGATTGTGGGCAGAGGCTGTTTGCTACAGTGAGGTTGAGACGGTGGATTCTTTTTTATGTTACATCTTTGTTTGCCTTCAAATGGGTCCCTAAAAAGATTTTTTTAGAAAAGGATTTTTTTAAAAAAGAGAGGGAGTTTTTTTGGAAGAGCAAAGGGTTTTTCATAGTGAGAGGAAAAGTTCTAATAAAAAACCCCGCATATTGACTTTGACAGAAAACGGGGATTTCGGTCCTAATTCGACCGTAAATTAAGATCAATTAATAAGTTACCTAGTGGGTTCAAATTGTTGAGCTGTCCTTTAGCACAGAGTCGCCGGATGTTTCCTCCTCACTGAACTCGGTGGGTGATGGAGGATTGTTATTAATTCTCATTGAGCATTCGGAGGGGGATGGGGACATTTCGTAGATAGAGTCGAATTCTTCATCAGTGTCACTAACCAGCTCCCGGAAATCCACAATTCTAGTTTTGATGGGCCGGTGCTTATAAACAAGTCTGACCAGATCAGATCGGATAGGATCGCTCGCATAGTGGCAGTCTACCAAATGTGGTATATTTACCACAAGGAGACGATCGGGCCGCTTCTTTCTCTGGTCAAAAATGTTGCAAAACGTCTGGAGAGATAAAACTACCTCCTGGTCCATCAGATCAATCTTATGTGCCCAGACATTGTCGAGTGCCTTGGAAAATAGTGAAAAAGTTGAAAATTTTTTTAAGATTTTTTTGATATTTGTAGAAATGTTTTTTTGGAAAAACGAAACAGACTACACTTTTACCGAGAGGAGCCAGCAAAAATCGTTTAAAAATCTTATCATTTCATGTTATAATGTATGGTACTTACAATTTCTAGAAGTCGAACCTCATTTGAAAAGTAAGATTCTATAGCAGCTGTTGAACGACCAATAAAGTCAAATTCCTGAGAAATTTTTTAGTAAAAATAAAAACTAATGTGATGAGTGAATAACGGGGATAGATGTTTTAAGATCGAAAGGGGGCCAAAATGTAAAATTTTTTAGTGTAAAAAAACAGAAAAATATACTAACCATATAGACCTTTGACAGATCGTAGGACATCTGCCGCAAATCCGTGACTTCACACACACAGCTATGTTCGAATGTGAGTATTTCGAAATGATAAAAGATCATATTTAAGAAATACTCCATTCGAAACAAACGGTGTGGGTAGTCAACAGGATAACCGGTAACCCGTTGTCTGGTCCATCTTGATACTTTAACAATTCCGGGATGATATGTACACAGTCGGGAGAATCTGGCAGCAGACGAATTGATCAGATTTAACATTTCTGTTCGAGCGTTTCTGAAATGAGGCGGGTATGTTTGAAAGCACATCACCATGTTTTCTGCTGCCTCGACAGCATAGTTTTGTTCTTCGGCATTGTAAATGTGAGGATTGTCCTGAAAAATTGATTACTTCACAAATTTAGAAAGAGATATAAAAATCAGGATCGAATTTTTTCGGACTAATCTAGGGGGGTCTCTTTTATCTGAGACACGTTCGTATAAGTGGGAGTTAACATTATTTGAAGTTATAAGTTAATTTATTGCTTATAATTCAATGGGTGACATAATAGCCTGTTTTCGATTTCCCTGATATCAGTTTACCCTAGAAACAAAAGTCTCGTTGAAAATTGTTAAAGTTTTGGAAGGATGCTAAACTTTTGATGGATTGCTCTCTAGCGGCACTTGTGGTCAGTTTTGAAGTTTTTTTTGAAGAGGGTTTATTTTCGGTTTTCCTAATATCAATGAACCCTAGAAACGAGATTTCGTTGAAGATTGTTAACGTTGAAGAAAATGCTAAAATTTTGATAAGTTGCTCTCTAGCGGCACTTGAGGTCATTTCTGAAGTTTTAAAAAAAGGGTCATCTTCGATTAACCTGATGTCGATTGACCCTAGAAACAAAATTTCTTTGAAGATTATCGGCTTTGAAAAAAAGTGCTGAAATTTTGATAAGTTGNCTCTATTTCAATGGAAAAAAACTTTCATATTAAAAAATTTTGCATGGGATAATGATTCTCCCACTCTTAGTGCATACACCCACAATTCTAAGTTTATAATATCGCCTTTAAAAAAAATCCCACATCGGTCAATTTGAAATAGTTTGTATGAAAAGTGTTTATATTTACAGATACTTAATTATGTAAAAATTAAAATAATACTTTGCCAAGTAGAACACTTTCATTTTAGATAAAAATAAAATAAAAATTTTCACATTTTTTTTGTCTTTTCAAAATCACTCCGAAAAAATTACCAATCGCCACATCACTTTCTACCCGCCTCTAAGAGAGAATAAGTTTTAAAACTTACATTTTTTTTATACTTTTAATAAAAACTTCCAATTGTAATTTACACTAGCAAACGTTTCGGTTCAAATAATTTCCTAAATATTATCAAACAAAATGAAAAAAAAATAAAGGCTCTTGGAGGAACATTTAAAATTCCGTTATGAACATATGTGAAGTACATCATTGCTTAGCATGAATGACTTTTATTTCATGCAATTACTTTTCCCGTTAGAAATAGATATTTCCACTTGACCTGTAAGATGGCATGTTTCGCCTGCCGCAAGCCACCTTTAAGGCCAGTTGCGTCATAATTCGCTTTTGGAAGTTTACCAGGTGCAGTTTCTGACCAAACATTTACAAAAGGTATCTAATTATTCTAAAATATGTAGAACCTCCTTCAACCACTTCAAATTATCCAATTATCCAAACATCGCTCAAAAATAAATCTCATAGGCCTCCCACAAACCCTAAAAAATCCTACTCATTCATTTCACATTAAATGTTCTTAATTTGGTACGTGCTGTAATATATGAAACGGAAGCACTCTGAAGTCATTTTTTTAAAAACTTATCTCCCAAGTTCAAAACAGCCAATGGAGGCATTTGGAGATCACTAAAAAGCCTACTTCTCCTACACTTTTCACGCGATTTATAATCAGCTTTAAATGATGACAAAGCCTTAGTTCTTAAGTTCTTAGGCAGTCCAAATCTTTTAACCATCCATTTACCAGTTTGGTTGTAAGTGATCTTGAAAGTTTTAGCAAAAAGTTGTTCACGAGATTATTAACTATCATCCCAGGAGTTTATGGTTTATTATTAGCAATAAAATAGTTGAGCCTCAAAAGTCTGGCTTTGATCGCCCTTTTTCAAATTTTTTCTTGGCTCTATAAAAATGCTTGTGAATTTCAGATTTTTCCAAAATTTTCCAAATATTTTGAGAAAACAATTGAAAAAATTGTATTGAAACCTTTTAACGAATATTTAGCAAAATGTTTATTGCAAAATAACAAGTTATGAAACATTTCTTATCTAAATTTAGTGCGTTCAATACATATCCTCTTAATTTTACCTTTTAAATTTCACCGGAAAAAACTAAAATTTTTTTTTTGGACAAAACTTCAAAACCAAAAGAAATCTTACAAGGGGTAAAAACTTGGCAGAACAGTTTCTACATAATAGTTATCAAATTTTCTTTGAAGCTGAGATATAACGCCCACCTCCCTTGAAGATCTACATAGTAGATCCGGCAAGTTTGAAAATTATGCAATTTTCGGCAGCTCGTCTGATAGATTTAATTTATCAAAATTGCACAAAATTACGGGAAACTCAGCAAATATTGGGTTTGGTGTATAATCAGCCGGAACTCATTATAAAAAAATGTCCAAAAGTTGCACTTTAGCGCCACCGATTAGAAAAACTTGCGGTCCTGGAAGTTGAGATACGCGCAATTGCATTGTCGACTGAACACAGTAGTGACAACATGTTTAAACAAAAATCATATATGCTTTAAATACCACCTTTCTAATTAACCCTACCTAACTATACATGTGTTTGAAGAGAATTGCCGTTTGCTAAATGTCTGATTTACTAGGAACTTTATTAGGAGTTATATACATTGCAGTGACTGTATATCTAGAAAAAATAGTTTTTACATATTTTGTCAGCTAAAAGAGTGAAACTCTTGACCCATGCCAATCCAGTGTTGTGAGGTCTTGCTAACAATTCAATGATAATCTATACCATATAAGACAGCATTTTTCACCATTAGATCGACAGTATAAAATATCTGTGTGGATTGTTCTGAAACTTACTGGAGCTAAAACATTACCACTTAAACAAAATTACTATAAGAAATTTTCGTCGTCACGTATGAAAATAGCCAATTTTTCGTATTTTCAGAATAATGAATTTCAAACAACGAACGGCTAGTTATTTTATTTACTGTTCTAACAAGTGAAATTACACAATTTTGGGAAAAATTTTTTTTAAAATTATGATTCTTGCCCTCAAACCTCATTTCGAAAAATAAACTAACAGTTAGAGAAAACGTAAAATCCGGAAACGCCTTTTGACTAATTACAAAAGTTTGCCTAACTGAAAAATTGCCATTTATTAATCATCAGTCTTGAATATTAAGCCTCTTCGGATGCATTTTTTTCTCGAACTTGAAATCATTTTCCATTTAATAACTTCCGCCCTTGTAATTATCAAGAATGAATACGAATTACCGTGATAATAACGTATTGTATATTCATAATTTCTACTATTATTAACTTCTAATTAATCATCAGATCCAACCTAGTGATCAAGGTATTATACCCAAAAAATTCTCCGATAATTCACAGTGTCAAACAATTCTGTCTTATTACCTCGGTATTAAGCGAGCGAAACTTCGTTCCCACAATTAAAATTGTTTAATTGGAAATTCAAGAATCCGCGAATTTATCTATCATGAGACTAAAATACTATCAACTCATGTCACTTCAAGACAGTAAAGCGTTATAATGTTTTCTACTTAATTTTATCAAACAATATCTCGGATATATATCATTTTCATACAACAAATTATTAACTGAGTATGCGGAATACTTGATAGAGTTTCAATTACTTATCTGTGTAGGTTCGGACTGGAAAACCAGGGCCAAGTGAAAACGATATAATATCAAAAACTCTGATATCCAGCTTCTAAAAAATGTTTCAACATAACAGAATATAAACTTTTTGGCCACTTTTGTAGTCAGAAGCAGGTCCAGAGTTTGCTCTTCTCTGCTCTACCCCTGCTCTGCTCTATTTTTTTAGAATCAGAGCAAACGTTTGAAATCAAGTTAAAGCAGAGGCAGACAAACTTTTGAAAAATCAGGTAGAGCAGGCAGAGCAAACTTTTTAATCAAAATTTTATGCAATCAGACCAAAATTAAACCAAAACTCTACTTTGAAGTTGCTTTATATTCATTTTGATATGAGAATACAGGGGGATGCCCAAAATTCCGAAATTTTGTTTCAAAAAACTTCCCTGGAGGTCCCGTGCACCTAATTTTTTTCCACCTAAGGTTTCCTACTATCCTTACATGTAATTGAGACACGCGTTATGGCAGATTCAACTTTTGAATTTCTCAAAACATAATTTTTTCCGAGTATTTCTGGGAAAATTGGTTTACAAAAAAATTTCAAAAAACAAATTTTTGCATGCGTTTCAGCCAATTTAAAAATATTAAAAAATTATCCGAACCCGATAAAACAGATTTCATATTTTATTTAATTTTGTCGAAAAAATGATCTTACAAAATCGCCGAAGGCCGTAGCAGAAAGATATATATATTTTGAATTAAATTTTGTAAAAAAATACCCCAAATCAAACCCGAGGCCGATTAAAAGCAAATATATTTTAATTTATTTTGTTTGAAAAATAGCCTAATAATCTGTTCGAAGCCATAAAGATATTATATTTTGAATTTAATTTTTTCGAAATGAACCCAATTGCCTAACTTTCTATAAAAGGATATATATATCTTGGAGAGTACTTGGTGCTTACTTATTCACTAGTCTCCGGCCGTTAAGCACAATAATCATTCCTGATCTATCCACATAATATATCATACCTCTCTTTCTTAATATAAATGATCCCCACTCTCTCTGGTTTAGGAAAAAATTGACCTTCAATTGAGTTTAAATATTAAAAAATGTCCTGACTTTTAAAAGTAAAGTAGCCTATTATTTATTTCGAAATGATAAAAAATCATATTTAAGAAGTACTCCATTCGAAACAAGCGGTGTGGGTAGTCAACAGGATAACCGGTAACCCGTTGTCTGGTCCATCTTGAAACTTTAACAATTCCGGGATGATATGTACACAGTCGGGAAAATCTAGCAGCAGACGAATTGATCAGATTGAACATTTCTGTTCGAGCGTTTCTGAAATGAGGCGGGTATGTTTGAAAGCACATCACCATGTTTTCTGCTGCCTCGACAGCATAGTTTTGTTCTTCGGTATTATAAATGTGAGAGTTGTCCTGAAAAATTGATTACTTTGCAAATTTAAAAAGAGATATAAAAATCAGGAGCGAATTTTTCGGACTGATCTAGGGGGGTCTCTGTTATCTGAAACACGTTCGTATAGGTGGGAGTTAACATTATTTGAAGTTATAAGTTAATTTATTGCTTATAATTCACTAGGTAACATAATAGTCTATTTTCGATTTCCCTGATATCGATTTACCCTAGAAACAAAAGTTTCGTTGAAAATTGTTGATTTTGAAAAAAATGCTAAACTTTTGATAGATTGCTCTCTAGCGGCACTTGTGGTCATTTTTGAAGTTTTGAAAAAAAAAAAATTTTTCCGGTTTTCCTGATATCGATTAACCCTAGAAACGAAGTTTCGTTGAAAATTGTTAGCTTTGAAGAAAATGCTAAAATTTTGATAGGTTGCTCTCTAGCGGCACTTGTGGTCATTTCTGAAGTTTAAAAAAAAAAGGGTCATTTTCGATTTCCCTGATATCGATTAACCCTAGAAACAAAATTTCGTTGAAGATTGTCGGCTTTGAAAAAAAAGTGCTAAAATTTTGATAAGTTGCTCTCTAGCGGCATTTGTGGTCATTTTTGAAATTTTAAAAGGTCATTTTCGGTTTCTCTGATATCAATTCACCCTAGAAACGAAGTTTCGTTGAAAATTGTTAACTTTGAAAAAAAAAGACTAAAATTTTGATAAATTGCTCTCTAGCGGCACTTGTGGTCATTTTTTTGAAAAATTCTTTTGAAAAGGTCATTTTCGGTTTCTCTGATATTGATTTACCCTTGATACGAAAAATTGTTGAGATTGGGTATCTTTTCAGAAAAATTGAGTCCCCAGCTGACGGTTGTTTTGTATGGAGAGAGATTTTTCCTTTTATAATAAACTTAAAGTGATCATTTTTTTGCTGGAAACAAATAGTTACTTACTAATGAATGGCATTCCAACAAAACCCATCTTATACGCTCCTTGTCTCGGAATTCTTTCTCAAACCCGTCGCTATACTCCACACAGAGTATATCTGTGCCTCGGTATGTGATTTTTCGTGGCATCTTATGCCGATCACCATCACTCATATCGAGGTCGGAAGTTTTTCTCTCTAGAAAATTGTTTCTTGAAAATTTAATAACTCGATGATATTGACACAAAATAAAAAGAAAATTAAGAATAGAATAACATAAAAACCGAGGGTTTATGATTGAATAGAACTTCTGTAAAAATAGAAATTGAAAATTAAAAATAGAATTTGAGATTGCTGAAATTACATCACATAGAAATCTGATTGGTGATGTAATAAACACTATGACTAAAAACTATAAATTATGAATCATCATAGCTTATAAATAAAAACTGCAATAAAAAGGTCAAAAGATAGTCATGGTTTCATACATTAGTCACCAAACCTGACCATTGAAAGTTTATAAAACAATAACTCGAAATTATTAAAGCCAATTTATATTATTTATTGAAAACTAAGAGGGTCTTTAGAGCTATTTAATAAATAAAGTTATCCAATCATACCATTGGGCTTAAACCATCGGAATTTTAAAAAATAATAAGATTTAAAAATAAAAAAGATCTTAACCAAATGGTAGGATTGTTTTTAACTATTTATAGAAAAAACAAAAAAACTAATAAAAACTCACATGCTGATTATTTAAATAATTTCATCAATTCTGTTTTTTTGACATACTGCAACACCTACTGTTAAAGTCAAAGCCATTCTGTAACATTAGAATGCAAATAAAATATAATAATAATAATAATCAAAAACCTGATTGGATCGAACTTGATCGGATCGAAGATTTGAAAAACCTGATCAGATCGAACTTGATCGGATTGAAGATTACAAAAACCTGATCGGATCGAAGATTTGGAAAACCTGATCGGATCAAGTTAGATCCAATCAGGTTATGCTGACCCCTGGTGTAAAGTTTTTTCAAGATAATAATAAAACTTTATTTCAAAGATTTGTACAAGAAAAAATACATAATGACAAAAATTTTAATGTGCCAATTTGATATTAAAATTTCAAATTTTTTATTAAACCAAAGATCATTTGCGCATTGAAATTCCGTTTTTTTGTAAATTTGGAAAATATTTTTCCCAAAAATCAATTTTAAAGTGAATTTAAAACTTTTGTGTGCAGTTCTGAGAGTTTCATGTGTTCATTTCTGATATTAACAGGCTAGAAATAATTTTAGATCGAACTTGGTTCATTTAATTTCAAAGCCCCCTTGAATTTCACCTTTAATTATGAAACTCCCTAAAACTCGATTTTACGCCCGGTACTGACTCTAGGCATGTCATATCTTCACCAAGCTAGTTGTTATTACATTTCGCAAGCTGATCCTGCAATTGTATCCATATTGTAGATCTCGGAGTCCATCTTCTGAATACAGTGGGTATACATTTGTGTAATACATTCCGACAAACGTAGCGCAGGAAATACAAACAAGAACAGTTATACATCTATTAATGATAACAAGTTTAACCAAACTTTTACTTAAAAGTCGATTATATAACATTTCTTGTAATTTTAAAAACTTTTCTTTTGTATGGGTTCTTTTCCATTCAGCTTCGACTCGTTCTCTCAAGGGGGTTGTCGGTGGAAATTTTACGGATAGGTAATATATTTTAAGATAAAATTTAGATAAAAAATTCAAAACCAATTATGATAGTGAAAAAAGTGAAGCTTTTTTAAATAGAAAAAAGACCTCAAATAAACGACCAGTTTGATAGCAAGGCATTTAAACTGTTTTGACATAACTTAATTTTGAAATATTATTTATTAAGTTCTGACTACATATGTAAACATTATTAATTTAATTTGATAGGTCCATTGTACTTCATTGTTCAGTTTACAACGCATAAAAAATGCTAATTTATCCAAAATTTTTTTCTTTCTCTACACGATAAAAATTTGTTGGGTCCACTGTAAGTTCATAATTTCAAACTGCATTAAAAATTTCAAATTATACTTCAAAATTTTTTAACTTGTATTACAGTATATATTCTGTCAGTGTTTTCAAACTGATTTCTAGATTTATTTCTTTTTGTATGAATTTGTATAACTTAACCTTGACTTTTAAAACAATACCTTGAAGATACGTATTTAAAATAAAAGTGAAACGTCGATAAAGAAAATGAGTTTGAATACATTGAATACATGAATTTGAATATATTTTCTTTGTGAGAGCGTGTTATTTATTTTTAATTTTTCATTTTGAAAAGTGTCCAAATTTGAAAATTTTACTATAAATAAAACGTTTATTGCCCTTATTATTGACTGAAGGCGTCTTTTTTGATTAAGTATAGATTAATTAAAAATTTTAGAAAGTTGGTTAGTTTTATCAGAGGATTGTATGAATAGAAGTGTGGAGGAGACTGCGACTGACCTATGCGACTCATTGTCTAATTATTTTGAGTTTCATATATTTCTTTTAAATTTATATTAGAACCGTGAAGGTTTTTGTAGAAATTAGAATTTTGAAAATTTATGTTGGTTTTGTTTATAATCGTTAATTTCGAATATATAATTAAAAATGTGACTCAAAAACAAAAATATATACCGCAAATATACCGGTAAATATTCTGAAATTATACACTGACAACCCCCTTAAAAACAAAAATTCGAAATTTTGGCGCCAAAGATCTTTTCTCCAGAGTTTTTCCGCTTCATGTTCTTCTTTAGTGATTTTTCTAGTCGAAAATGTACTAATTTTTGGTTCTCGTGGTCTAAAATTGAAATATCAGAAACAATTTAATACAGCAGGGTCCGGCGTATAGGTGAAAGTTTTGTCGCTCAAAACCTTCACCAATAAGCCGGATTTCACCTATACGCCGGACGGCTGGGAAGATACGCTCTGATTGTTTAATAAAAACAAAACTTGAATTTATAATGTAGTCAGATTGAGAATTAAGGCTGATTGTTTGCTCCATTTTTAATCACAAATGCGAAAGTGACGGTTTTTGAAACCTCAGAAACTACTTTTCGGATAATTGACTCACGCAGTAATTTGAATTTAGCAGCTAAATTTTAGCTTCTAGAATGCATTTATTTGATTTTATTCGAACAAATATCTTAAATAAAATTTTGATTAAAAATGAATTCTAAGAAAAAAA
>SCLH01000427.1:65495-76900 GCA_004367855.1 Oikopleura vanhoeffeni | reverse complement strand
ATGAGCAATTTCTGAAGCTCACCAAAATTCTTGAACTCAAAAATAAAGGGAACTTTCGGGGGTCTGCTCCAATAATCCGCCGGCCAAAATGATACTTCCCCAAAAAATTTTGGGTCTGTGTTGTAAAACACAACGCTGCAGGTGGGGATTAAATTGAAATCAAAAGTGACGGATGCCTCGTCCGAACAGAAACTTGCTTACAAAACTGACGGAATTATTTTTCAAAATGTATCTCCTCCCTGAGTTTTCAAGGCACACATTCAAAACTTAAATGAATGTGCAGCTGAAAAGTCCGCAAAAATCAGTGACGGAAGTGTGTTCACAACTTCTGTGAATTTGGCTACAAAATAAAACAGATATTTTTACGCTATTATTAGGTGTCTCAATAAATATATTCCTCTAGACATTTGTAAATTAATACATTTACTTACGCTTATTCTATATTCAAGAAATGAGGAGCTTAAGAGTCTGTGCAGACCATAAAGGAGAGGTTTGGCCAAATTTCTTTCTCTGTTTTCTATAAATCGTGTTTCGATTATCAAAAAATTCACAAATTTCAACTTATTTTATATAATATATATAACAACCTTAAAAAGTGCTTTCCAGACCGTCTATTTAGATTTCTTTATTATCCATGCCTTCACTTTATTGACTTCCCAAATTAAAATAATAATGTGAGTCGAATTTGCGTTGCTCAAATTGGGCAGGTGGTGCGTCATCGCTATTTTGAATTCAACTTTTTCCGTGAAATTTGACCGATTCCCCCCAAACGGATTTTAATTTTTGACAAGGTTGCAAGTGAATTTAAAAAAAAAGATTTATTTCTAGAATTAATCATTTTTTTGCTCTACAACATTATATGTAAAATTCTTCTGTCGGGCAAAATTTTTTGCTGTTCCCACCTTATTGTATGATCAATTTAGTTCCGCAACTTCCTGGTTGACCTCAAATTACATGTCAAAGTTGAAGGTAAATTTCAATGGCGTTATTACATGGACTCAGAAGTTCAGAAAAAAATTCTTGAAATCAAAATCATCGACTTGGCATCATGTAAGGAGTCTAAAAACTTGACTCAAGCAGGGATGGGCGTCCGAGCTTAAATATCTGCTCGGAAATACCAAGCAGGTCCGAGCAAACCGATCAGATCGGTCTTCTTTCCGATCCGATCACGGTTTTTTCAAATCTGGTCCGATCCGATATTAAAAAATTTTGAGGCCCGAAATTTCCGATCCGATCTTGAAAATCAGCTCGGATGCCCTTCCCTGGACTCAAGAAGCTTTTGGGAATTTATATCACCCAACTTGATAATTTCATTATATCATAAATTTTCTCGTTCCTTTAATTTTGCCCTTAGACTGGCTTCATCTAAAAATCCACTATCAATAGTTCGTAATCCTGGTTCAATTACAGAATTTCTGTCATCATTTACTGGTTCTATCGATTCTTCTGTTTCACTGTGAGATTCTTCTGAAATAATCTTTGGAAGGGTTAGCTACAAACCGTTAACCCTTGTGACTCAATCGTTGTGAGCACAGCGCCAATATATCGGCTCAAGTGCCCTTAAACCCTCTAAAAATGGCAAAAAACATAATCCTAGAATTTTGTCCTTCTTATTCATTTTAAAGAATTTAGCTGAAGTTTGAAAACATTGATCGATTTTCTTCTGGTACTTGGTACTACTGTAGTATTTGGTTCCAATATTATGGAGGGGCAGATTTTTTAGGATTTTTCCCCTATGTTTTACTTACGAATAATTATTTTGCAAGTTGACATCAAACAAAAATCTGAGATAAGCCATTTTTTGGAAATTGTTTCGGCATGCTGTTTCGGCATGCCGCATGCATAACACTTGAAATTGAAAAAAATATTGGTATCTAGGGACAGATATTTTTCTTCGGAAGTGTAATTTCAAAATCCCTATTTTAAATTTCACATGAGAAAATTTATTAGTCACAAAAATTACTTCAAGCTATCAAAAATTGACCAAAGAGTAACTGGATAACTATATGGATTAAGGGCTTTTAGCCGACAGATCGTGACTATTTGAAATAATCGGAACCCGAGCATTTGATAAGTTGGATCTGCCCAAATCTGACCTATGAAATCGGCCTTTTCTGCAATCCAGAGTTTTGATTGGGTGCTTGTATCCCGCGTTGTATGTATGATTCAAATAGTCTGTCAACTAAGGGCTCTTAATCCATATACACTTAAAAATAATAGTACTAGTGTGTATATAATAGTATAAGAGTTTTTTTCTGGAACTAAAAATAAAAATTCTGGAATTTGAAATTTCGGCAGCGAAAATATAACCTTTCAGCTTTCTCATGCAAAAAAAGTTTGAAATTATAACTGCCATGGGTTCTCTGTAAAAATGTCCAAAGTTGAACCGATATCGGCTTTGCTGCCTTTGTGGAACGTTTTTCATATGCAAGTGGGTTTTAATCATTTTGCATATTACTATCAACCCCAAATCTTGTGATCTGAATCTTCAGAATCAGATTTTGATTCAGATTCAATTTGAATTTCAACTGATTTTTCGTCCTTGGGAAGTTGAACTGTGTTGATTGTAAATCTTGAATTTGTTTCGTTAACATTTTCCAACGTGCGTGTGTTTCGAGGCTTTTTACTTGTGGTTAAACGTCTGAGAATTATTAATAATTGTAATTTAAAAAGGGTAGTACATTTGAAATACAGGTAATTCTTCGCTTTTTCCGAAATGTATGCAGCCTGAATTTTTTCATTGTTATATTTTTTCTGTAATTTTTTGAAAGTAAAGATTTAATGCTGCTGCAAAATTGTCAGATTTTTTGACCAACATTGCCACATTTTTTACTCAAATTATCACATTTTTTCAGCAAATTGTGAAATTTTAAGTGAGCCATATTTATTTCGCTACTCGGCACAAAAAAATGTGACAATTTTGAAATAAGATTCCAGATATTCGCACAGCTTCGAACGATGGAAAAGTCAACAAATACATTTATTTTTCAAATTTGATACCAGTGGTGTCATTTCAAAAATGTTTTAAATTTATTGTAAATAATGTAATAAAATCAAAAATATTCAAAAAATGAAATCCACTGGTTGTCTTCATAGTTCAAAATTGAATAAATTTCCTTTTTATTCCATTGAAAACTGATTTTGCCGTTTCTTTCTCTCGTGTTTTTTCTTCTTCAATCACACTTTTTTGTCTCGTTCTCCTCAAATGATTCCTATTTGCTAAAATAAAGGGATAAATATTATTCCTCGGAAGCATAACTTTAAACAAAAAATTATAAAAATGACGGTATTTGAGATCCCTTGCTAAATAAGTCGAGGTTTGCTGAATTGCATTTATTAATTCATTTGTTGCTTCATCAACTCCATCAATAACATATTCAACTTGTGTGATGATTTTTCCACTTGTCGAGTTCCATAACACACTTTTCTCGAATTAATTTCATTTCGAAACAAACCTGTGCCCAGAAAAATGCAGATCGGCACTTACTGATTCAAAAAAAATATTTTGAAGTCCGTTTTATGCCCCGAAATATGATTCATTGATTTCAAACCCAAATAATTCTGTGTGTGACTTAAAAACTACTGAAGATTCATTTAGATTATCATTTCATATTATTTGATCAATTGAAACCATTGTCACAAAAAAAATATGTGGGATTTATTTAAAATTTTCAATTGGAACATTAAATATTTTCATTACTAGATGAGTACACCGGGCTTGCTAATAAAGCTTGCCGATCACGGAGCTTGCCAATAAAGAGCTTGCCTACGACCGAACTTGCCGATACGGTATCGGCGATACCGAGCTTGCAAGCTTGGTTTCGGCAAGCACCGTTTCGAAAAGTTCAGTTTCGGCAAGCTCGGTTTCGGCTAGCTTAGTGTACTCCCTTCAGGCATAAATCATATGATAATTCTCTACTAAGAAAATATGTTTAAATTTTGAACAAAAATATTTTTCAAGTAAAAAAATCATTTAATTTGAACAAAAGTACTGAATTTCGTTCATCAGGTTTTCAAGTTAAGCAAAATTTATTAAATATATATATGCAACCGTTTTTGTTATATCGAAGATTATAATTTGGTAAGCTTTTTCACTAGCGCGTCATAACTGTGATGACATAAAAGATAGTGACCAATCAAATCACACGATTCTTCAAACAAGTGGACAATCGCGTGATTTGATCGGTTACTATCTTCTCTGACATTACAGTTATGACGCGTGAGTGAAAAATCCCCTCAAAAGATAATCTTCAATATGACTTTTAAGAACCTAACTCTAAATCTGACATTTATCAAATTCGTTCCTGACCATTCCACCAATAGAAACTAAACCAAATAAAGAATATGGAAAAAGTTTAAACCGCTTCAACTGAATTGAGGACTCTTCAATAATTTCCATAGTAACGTTATCAACAGACCAATCTTTCATCGCACCAAAACAGTGACTTTTAATGAACCAATAATCAGCTGCAGAAAGTCGAAAGGAATTCAAATCATCACTTGAAATAGGTGGAAAAGTTTTGGAAAAACCGAAGAAAGGCATTTAAAATGTAGATAGGATCTATTTAATATTATTTTTATTACCATAATCTGTCAAGTAACGTTTTTTTATAATATTGATCAGAATTTATTTATTTAAATTTTTTTCGAAGTGGAGGTGTAGTTGTGCATACTATACTTTGCACTACTAAGGTCCCATTAAAAAGTTTCGTGAAAACTTTCGGCTATTCTGGCGCGAATTTATGACAAATTATTTAAAACGATAATGGCAGACGACGCGTCGTACGTACTTCGAGGTTGATAAAATATACAAATCTCTAGGAGTATGCTTTTTAAGACAAAATTTAACTTTATTTGGAGTTTATTTTTGCTTGGTCGAGGCAATCATTTTTTATTTTCAACAAGCTATTTTTCAAAAAAATATTTTGTTTGCGATTTTTTAGATGATAAATAAAAGCTTTTATTTTTACGGAAACTTATTATTTGCGCTGGTTTTTCGAGACATGTTAATAACATGATAATTAACATGGTGTTTAGAGTGGCCGCGGTCTGAAGCATTTTGGGAAGGGCTAAAAATCAGAAAAAATCGAGGAAGCCATTGGTGTTATATTATATTTTGAGATATTTATTTTCCCAGGTTAAGGGAGTAGCAGCGATGTGGCAGATTGGAGTCAATTTAACTTACGAAAAGAATTAGTTGGTTTATTTTTTTGTGATTATTATCGTTAGCTGAACCAGAATGAATGTGTATCAGCTCATTGAAATCATTTTTCAATCTATTTTAGGAAAGATTTGAGTTCGAACTTTCGTTTTTGAATTCGTAAAATTTTCAAAAAAATTCAAAGAATTTAAAAAATTTACGCATTTTTCGTCCAACATTTTTTCTGATTTTGTTTTTGAAATGTGTGAATAAAAACGAAAAAAAAGCCACTTTCACTTTTTGCATGCATGTCAACATATTTTCTGACCGCTGTTTAAAAAATCATAAAATGTTTATTTGTCATTTTTTGTTCGACTTATATAGAATATTATGAAAATTTTCGCAAAATCAAGTCCAAAAATTTTTATCAGTAGTTTTTTGAAATCATGTAAAAATCAGGCCGAATCACTTGTAAATTTTCTGGTATCTATTTGGTTCCTATTTCAACGTGATAAATTTCCAAACACTTGCTTGTGACACCGGTTTGTGCCATTTGGCACGCATTTAATAAAATTTTATTCTTGCAAAAAAATTTCAGTAAAATTTCGGGTGTAATAGGCGTCATTTCTTTCAAAAGTCATGACATTTTTTAATATTTAAACGCAATTGAAGGTCAATTTTTATTCCTAAAAAGTTGTTTTCCACCATTTTTCAGGAAAAAAAAACTTTCATATTCAGGAAATTTTTTCATGTGGATAATGATTCAACCACTAATAGCGCATTACACCTGAAAATGTCTACAATTTATAAATATCGTCTTCAAAAAAAATTCCCACATCGGGTTAAGTTGGAAATGGAGTTCTAATGAAAAGTGGTTTTTGATATTTTCACAGATACTTAGTTATGTAACATAACTTATGTTGACAAATTAAAAATATAAACGTTTGCAAGAATGAACACTTTTATTGAAGATTAAAAAAAATCACATTTTTTTTCTTTCATAAATCCCTCCGAAAAAATGTACCAATCTGCCACATCGCTGCTACCCCCATAACACAGGTTTAACACAAACGTAACTTCGCGCTTAAAAATTAATGCAATAGAAGGCCTCGAAATTGGGCAATTATTTTTAGAAAAATACCCAAAATTATCAAGTGAAAATAAGTTTCAAAACAATTATAAAATATTGTTCTGCGCCGTTTAAAACATCCCATCCTGTATAATCTTACTATTAACTCCAAATACGGTCTACTTATTTACTTGTGTATGCTCAGAAACATATATTGGCCTCACATGTAGGCTTATGAAAAACAAAATTCAGGAGCACAATAGATGTGAAAGTTCACATTTTTACGAACATATTTTTGATTGTATAGAGTACCATAAATTATGGTCCATAATTCTTTAGTAGCAACATACTGTACGGCTCCGAACCGTACTGAACTCTGAAATCATTTATACGAGCATTTTACAGCACTTTCCAAAAATTTGCCAAATTTGTATGAGAGAACGGCATTTGAGGGTCTGATGATAACTCAATTACAACCTAAGCTCAATGAGCAACTCAATTACAAAAAATATAATTAGATTTTCACCTGTATTTGTCTTATTAATTATCCATTCGAACAGATCGAATAGTAGGCCTTTAATTGCCCAATTTTGAGGCCTACTATAGCATTACTTTCTGAGCGCGAAGTTATTTGTGTGTTAACCTGTGAAAATAAATTTCTTTATTCTGATTTGAAAACGATTCTAATAAATCGAAAGCTTATCAATTTATAATTTGTTCTAATAAAAAATGTTACTCACTATTTATTTCAATTTTGATAAACAGAAATTCTTTTTGCGGACACATTCCGCGATATTGGGCACTTTCGGCGATCTGGACACAGAAATTAATTTTTTGTACACAAATAAAAATGTGTAGGCTTTCATAATTTCAAAAGTTATTCAATTTCATAAGGAGTTCAACAATAGGTTAAAATAAAGTAAAATACCAAAATGTGTAGCATTACGTCCTCCACCAAACGCAATCTAATGAAAATTGAGAAAAGTATATTTGGCAAGTGTTATCTTGAAATATAACGTCATTCATGACGCATTAAAAGTAATTTCTAATAAAAAACGGGAACGCTCCCACAGTTTCGGTAATATTGGCTTTTTCGACGATACATGCATTTAGGTATAATCTTCGATATGGACTACCCCTATTAATCTTATTTTTTCAAACATCATGTAATATTTTTGAACGCGAGCCAATCATCATCGTTATGATCAAGCGCTTTCTGGAGCTTCATTTGCTAGTTACAATCTGGCACATTGACCATCTTATATCTTACTCAAGTGTACTGCAGAATGTTCACCCAGTCCTTGATGCTGCAGGTAAACTCCGTATACTTTTTCCAGGGCAGGCAATTCCATTTTCTGTATATAAACCAGGGGAAAAGAAAAGCATCAATGTCTTAAAAGGTTAAACGTTTCATATTTATTACTTGACGGTAAACACGTCTGATCTGATTGATTTTTCTTTAATTTTATTGCAGTTGTAACCTTCACAAAATTCCAGCAGGCGCCAGTATAAGGCCATTGGAAATCATTTGGTCACTGGGGAAAATTCCAAGATATCCATTTCTTGCTGATAAAATACAGAAATTTATATCAAATACAGAGAGGAGGCCGGGCCCAATATCACCGAAAGTTTTTCGCCCAAAAAAATCCGCGATATTGGGCATTTTCGGCGATATTGGAACATTCAGCTATATTCAGCTATATTGACACATTCAGCTATATTGGCACTGGAAGTATTTAAGCGAAAAATGGTGAAATTGCGTAAGTATTGTTCGGCGATATTGGCCCCCTTGTACATATAGATTATTATTGTACATATAGATTATTATTGTACATATAGATTATTATTGTATAAGATTATTTGGTATAAGATTATTTGGTATAAGCACTAAATTGAACCCATGAAAAAGGCTCAAGGTAGTACAGGGAGTTTGAATTTTTGAGTTTACGGGTTATTCAAACTCATAATTTGTATAGTTAAGTCACAATCAATCAATACGTGATATTTTAAAAAAAAATTTATAAGTCAATAAAATAAAAGTTGACTTTTGTACTCCCAGCTGGGGAACGTATAAGTTCATGTATTGCACAAAATCAGCGTGAACTCGACGTTCGAAAATGAGTCCAAAAGTTGATTGCTTATGCAAATGACAATTATTCTGATCAATTTATGTTGTTAGTTACTTATAATCAGCACTTAAAACAAAAACGTTTCAGAATACGTAATTTAAGGGATTGTTGGTGGACATCTTTTTTTTTGTGATCGCAACAATTGGATCAAATCAGTCGGATTTTCAGTGTTTTTAGAGAGCTACAAATCAAATCCATTTTTCGCAAAAGTCACCGATTATGAAAATTCCACTGGAATTTAAAAACATACCGAGAATTTCGAAATAATGGTGATTTATCAGGACTATACTCATCCGACCCGATTCTATTTTTGACGAGTCCACCGATCCGATAAAAACTGAGGGGATGGCCATTCCTTCCCCTTTCATTATTTTTTGAGAGAAAATCTTTCAAGAATTTTGAGCCCAAGGTTCTACTGTGTGAGATTAAAATTCAGGGTGGAAGCGCAAACTTTTTATGGCCTTTTTGAACATGACACACGACGGTCAACTTTATACCGACCTGATCAAGGCCATTTAAATTGCTTCAAATCAGCTGAAATTTTGGCTGTGAGCTATTCATCAAAAATAAAAATTTAAAAATTTCATATCTTTTTTAGGATGCTTTTCGCTGATTGGTCAATTTTAAATCTCGAAAATTTCCAATTGGCAATATATTTAAACATTTTTTGTTCACTTCCGGTCAAACCGGAAGTGATGAGTCATTAAAAATATAATCAAATGTTTTAGATATCATTTTACCCCGATATATTAGGTATAAATATATTATTACAGTGTATTTCAATGTTTTATGTGTACTTCCGGTCAAACCGGCAGTGGTGAGTCATTGAAAATATGACCAAATTCTTAAGCATACCATTTCACCCTGATGTAATAAGTTTAAATATATCATTACGGTACATTTCAAGGTTTTGCGTTTACTTCCGGTCAAACCGGAAGTGATGAGTCATTGAAAATATCACTTATTTTTTTTCCTATAATTTTTCTTGATATAATAAGTATAAATATATTATTACAGTGTATTTCAATGTTTTATGTTTACTTCCGTTTAAACCGGAAGTGATGAGCCATTGAAAATATCACCTAATTTTTTGACGTATCATTTGCCCTAATATTATTGTATAAGTATATTATTAAAATATAATTTAATGTTTTATTGTCACTTCCGGTAAAACCGGAAGTAACCCGTGGTCATGGTCATGACCAAAAAATTATTTTACGAATTTGCACCAACTTTGTTAAGAAAATTTTGACTAAAAAAATTAAAAAATTAAACAAAAAATTATACTGTTCCGCCTTGAATTTTAATGGACTTCACGCTAGTACTATTTTAAAGGCAATAAGACCAAGATTTAAAATTAACCAATCGGCGAAAAGCATCTTAAAAAAAACGTTGCAAAATTTTCAAGTTTATTTTGGATGAAGAGCTCACAGCCAAAGTTTTAGCTGATTTGAAGCAAGAAAAAGGGCCTTGAGCAGGTTGGTATAAAGTTGACCGCCGTGTGACACTTGAAAAATGGATATTAACTGAGCAAAGCGGCTCTGATTAACGGAAATTTAAGTTGGCTTAATTATGTTTTTTTTTCAAAATGTGCATTCAAATTCAAAAGATCTGAAAAAACAGTCCGGTGAAAAGGGAAGCCCTTAAGGAGGAGCTGGTCGCTGGAATTCAATTTTCCCGATAAAAAATTAGCCATACATTCCCCCCTTAACCAGTGATCTGAAGTTTTGTCTCTCAGCATTAAAAATAACTTACATTTATCAGTTTGACTTGATATATTACTCAAGTACCTCTCAGCTATTAATGCGACGGACACCATAAATCAGGTCTATATTTGTTCCTGAAGTAAAAAATTAAAATATGACAATTTTTTTTAACATATGTCAAATGTACAGTCAGTTACCACGAAACGCCTTAAAAGAAATTTTTAAAAACTGGAGCGGTTTATTGGAACTAGGGCATTCATTGGCAATGGAAAGTTTTTGCAGAAAATAGTGAAATTTTAAGAGAATTTTACTCTATGTAACATAGATTATGTTTAAGGGGGTGGCATAAGTTCAGCAGATTGGTACATATTTTCAGAGCAATATTTGAAAAAAAAAATGTGGAAATTTATTTTTTTTAATTTTTATCTTTCGATAAAAGTGTTCATTCTTACAAACGTTCACATTTTTATTTTTCTAAACATAACTAACTATATCCCCTTTATCACCTTTGGTTAGAATGCGTAGCCACTACTCCTTTTAACGTGTTGATTTTAACGTTGTGGCTACGCATTCTAACCAAAAGGTGATAAAGGGAATATTACTTATTTATTAAATAGCAACGTTTCGAAATTCATTATCAGGCTAATGGGAGAGTTTTAAGACTTGTAAGTTTCGAAAACATAAAGTGCAGAATCTAGAGTTTACTGATTTTGTGAAATAATTGTGGGCAGTAGTTAGTTTATTCTCTGGAAAAAAGGCGGAGGAGTATTTTATATTTTGATCCCAACTATTTACAGCGTTTAAAATTGTATCATGGGAGCCTATTCTTATTATGGCTAAATAACTATAACTAACTATAGTTAAAAATACAAAAAAACACTTTTCACTGTGCATCAATTTCTAACTTAACCCGACTATAGAATTTTTTTAAAGACGATATTAATAAACTTCATTTATTTTTGGGTGTACTCCGCTAATTAGTTCCCTAATTACTCTGCAGTCGAAAATTTCTTAAATATCAAAGTATTTTTCCATGAAAAAGGGTAAACATTGGCAAAAAGTAGAGAAAAACAGCTATTTTTGAGATAAAAATTGACCTCAAATTGCGTTTTGATATTAAAAAAATGTCCTGACTATCAAAAGAAATGACGCCCAGTACACCCACAATTTCATTGGAAATTTTTCACAATCATAAAATTTTTGAAGATTCAGTGCCGAATGGCACTTATCGAGTGCACAGTCAAGTGTGAAAAATTTCATCAACAGTTTCAAACTGATAAACGCGCGACCCACCGATTAGTTGACATACGGCGATTTAATAGATACCAAAACATTTAATATGTGATTCTGCATGATTTTTT
>SCLH01000427.1:23514-38129 GCA_004367855.1 Oikopleura vanhoeffeni | reverse complement strand
TAGATAACAAAACTGATTCAATGAAACAACAATTCATGAAACAATCAGAGCAAAAATTTAATCACTAAGCTATTCATTATAATCTGTAAAAAATATTTGATATGTATTTATTTGTTTTTCTATAAGTTAAGGCCATAAGTTATAGGCCAATAACAAATTGAAATTATTTTATTTAAAACACTTCGTTTTGCATCGTCAGGTTTAATTTGTTCATTTTTGAATAGGGGTTTTTTAATTTTTATTAACAATTTTAATAATACTTGTCTCAAGGTTCATAGCAGGGATCGGCAAAACTCGATCAGATCGTACTGAAATTATAAGATCGGATTGTATCGATTTTATGCGATCCGATCGAATGAAATCCTAATTTTGTTAAAATACCTACCGGTTGATACGATCTGATCCAACACACTTTAAATTGTACCCGCTTGCGATACGATCCGATCCAATATAGTTTCAATTTAACCCCTCATCGATTCGATCCAATATGATTTTTATTATCCTCATGCCGAACCCTGGGTCATAGAAAAGCAACCAGCTCAGCGCTATGCTACTACTGCTATGAATTTTGAAAAAAAAAGCTTTTTTGAATTTTTTATCGTCTGCGGACCTAATTACCTGGTACTCTTGACTTTCTGGCAATGAAATTCTGACAGAAGCCAATGCAATATCCGGAAATTTTTCAAGTAAGTTGGCAGTTTTTTGTCGAAAATTATTATGCATTTCGGTGTAGTACACTGTTTTGCGGTAATAAAGTTCTTTTACTATGATATTCAAAAATTTTATAAAATATTCTGATTATAATATAAGTCCGTAATTTTTCTGAAAAATCAAATATTTTGAGATAAATTCTTAACTTTCTAGATATAATCATTATATCTAAAAAATTAAGAATTTATTTCAAAAAATGTGTTTTTTCAGAAAAATTACGGACTTAGTTTTTAAGGGGTAGCGATCGTAAAACTGTACCTTTGTACACCACTTTATCGGAATACAAAGCAGCATCAAAACTTTTAAGGATAACCATTTGGTAGATATTTCGGTAATCTACAAAAATATTTATCAGATGTTTTTGGCCAATCTAAGTCGATGCCATGCGTCGAGTTCTAGAACGCTTAATTAAATTTAAAAATCGATCTATTCCTGGAGCTCGCCTACGATTTAGCTCAGACTTCGCATGAAATACGAAAACGATAATGCTCGTGATTAAGGGCGAGCAGATTTTTAAATTTCGGTCTGGTATTTCCTAGAACTCCCAAAAACAGCCTTATTTTTGGGTTTGCGCTCTTCAAATCATATCTCCTCCTAGGTACAATTTAAGAATGCAGTATAAATTTCACAAAAGTAGTAGGAATATGTTTTAGTAATTTAACTTCCTCACAGTCAGAAAAAACAACTTCGCCTCACACCCGAAGCCAATTTTTAGGCGCTACTTTGAGCAGTTAGTACTGGAAAATTGGAAATAATACGAATTAATTTATTTTTAAGTTATTGCCAATAAGTTCTATGCTTGATCAATTTATTTCACGAAAAATAACAGTTCTCAAAATATAACCATACGTTTGTTCAAATGATATATAATTTGTGATTTAGATATTTGTGATAATAGATGATTTATATAATATATATATGATATACAATATAAATTAAAAATTAACAAGTGAAACCATAGCTATATAACTCTGGTCTCAGATTTGGAATTTGATATCTCGATCGCCTACAAAACAATTATTCATATCACCGCACGTCAAAATATACGCAGCAGAATGTGAAAAATTTTTTCGAATCAGCAGGTAACTGAAAATCAGTATCACCTCATCTTTCATACTTGCGAGATTTTTTTTGTTGGCAAAATTTGAATTTAATTTTCCTTAATTTTTTATATATTTTATTTTTTTAATATTTTATTTCTATTTTCCGCTTCACAAAAAGCACTCGTGAAAAAATTTTGGATTGAAACTGCAGAACAAGTTGACTTAAATCAAAAATATCCTGAGATACTCTTCTAAAAACAGGCTTCCTCATAATTTTGTAATCATGTATCGTATTTACACTAATGCTTTTACGAAATTTTGGTAAAAATTAAAAAAAAAATATCTTTTGAACGACTCGTCGTATAAATTTTTTGCAATTAAATTGAAAAATTTGAATTGAAAGTCTCGGAAAGTTTTATTTCTGTGAAGTCGAGAAGAAAATCTGCTGATAGCTTTTTCATATTATGATATTTTTGGTCAAAGAATAGGTTTTCCTAAAAAAGAATTCTCTTGCAATTTTGTAGACTTTTAAGACTTCAAAGTGACCTGAAAACAATACGACCGCTACCCCATTAAATAGCCATTGATTAATTAAACATAATACAAATAAAAAAAAATCATAAATTGATTTAGACTATTGTCCTTATGAGGTCTGTTCGGATATTTTTCTCGACGTGAGAGTTAACAACCAAGAATATAAAAAAGATGGTTGTGCAAAAAGTTTTATAAGATACTATACGAGTCAAATAAAATGGAGTATACAAATGTTTTTCATGAAGTTTAACTCGTCAAATAAAGCGTTAATATTTTGAAATCAGGCTTCACATGGTGCCATACAATCACATTCGGAATAATTAAATTCCATCAAGATAATAGAAGTACAGTTGACATGTGTACTAAACTTGCAAATCGGCACACTAAAGTTAAAGTAAATAAATTGGATTTAAAAAAGTTGACATACTTATTTTTGGCGTTCGTAGGAAGATAAGGGGGTCGACACTTGCATTTTTTATAAACTTCTTTGATCAAACATTCGAAATGACAATTCTGAAATTCATTATAGGCACATGGAATTTGAAATATAATCCCAAACCTTTTTTGTATATTCCTTGAAAAAATCAAGGCTTGCTTTTTTACTATCCAGACATTCACCATATGGATGTCCCAGTTTCAGATTTCGATGTTGCTGGAGAAGTAAAACTGGTACAATTCGAGAATTCACAGTGACACTTGTCATAGGATCTGAAAAATATTTGTATGGAAACGATTTTTAAGAAACGAATCCGCAGAGCTTTCTTAGGGAGGTCGCTGGGACAATGAGTATTTCATTCAGGCTTTATCAATGAAATTATTCGCTTTCGGTTCAATTTTTGTGTTACCGTTGCGATTTTTGTCCTTTCTCCATGCGGAATATGTTCACAGTTTTATTCTACTTTCTCAAAGCGTTGTGGTCGTGAAATTCAACCGTATTTCATGTGCAAATTATTCTATAATGCAGTTATGGTTCATAAAAGCAACTTAAAATTTATCGCAGATTGAAGACATTTTAGATCAACAGCCCCTTAAAATGTTAATATATTTCAAGGTAAAAATTTTTTATAACCAATCAAATTTTTTTATTCAATAAGAAGCTTATAGATGTTCGATACAAAATGCTTTTTGTCAGTCTCATCCTTCAGAAAATTTATTATAAAAAGCCGCAATCACGGTTGTTTTAAAATTATTTACCTAAAACATCTTCGCCCCGCGGAGAATAAAAAACGGAAAAGCCGTCCATATAATGTTGCCAGCCATACGTCCAATCTGTTTGATTATATGCGAGAACAACTTGTAACGAGCTTAAAAAAATATTACTCAAACTAATGTCTATCAAAATACAATTTCGTCAAAAAAGGGAATTTTTTATAAATTCTCAATTTTATCAGGTTAAACCTTTTTTCTGAAAATTTTCAAAAAGGAAACTATTACGCTTCTTTCGTCCAAAAAATGTTTTTTCTTGTTAAAGAATAGTATTTTTTTAGGATATTAAATTAAGATATCTATTATATCTTCATTCGGTTTTGTCTCTGGCGGGGCAGGCCGATTTTAGAGAAAAATCGCTTCTGTTATTTAAGCGATAAAAATTTGTTTTTTTTCATTGGAATGAAATTATGCTGCTGATAAGAGAAGATATAAAATATGAAAATTTTATGATGAACAACACCGGAGTTATTGGAGATATTGGCATATATTATTTTTATAAAAATAGAGTTTTTGGACAAATTAATCGCTGAAATTTTAAAATCAAAAACAATGGAAAAATATCGGACTTTTCTGATTTTATTCATTTTAATGTGATGGTGGAGATCGTTGTCTTCAACGTACTCAATAGTACGAGAAAGCCCAGAAAAATATTCAATTAATTTCGACAGATTTATTTGTAACACTTCTAATTTGTGTTTGATTGAATCATATAAGTGTATTCTGAACTGTTTGAAAAAATTAGTTTCTCCAATAAGGAGGCCCCTAAACACCCATCCTATAATCGGTTCGAGGTTTTATTTCTTGGTTATTTTGGTGGTCAACTGTTGGGTATCGAGTTTGTTTTGTGATTGCCTAAGAAATGAGTACGTAATACTGTTTTTTTTTTAAATGTTATATTGTAAATAAATTATTGAAAAAACTCGCATAAGTTTTTATGAATTCTGATGTTTTAGTACCGCACGGGAAGCATTAAGGTACCCAGAGCGGGAAGCGTTCCCAGAAGGGATAATGAAAGTGCAATTTTTAGCTAAATAATATCAAAATTGGATAAAATGGCAGGTATTTCTCAAATTCTTGGCAATGGCAAATCGAATTTTTGTCGATAGTTCTAAGAACTCGATATTTAAGGCGGATGGTTGACCATTGAAATCTAACAAATTACACATTCGAAAAGATTTTTGGGACTAAAATTCCCTTTAAAATTTTTAATTTTAAATTTTGTGTTGGCAGCTCAATTTTATATTCATCTTCGATTTGAAGAAATTGTTTAAATTTTTTGAGTGTAGACTTTTTTTCTACGAAAAAATCCTACGTGGCACACGATTCAAATTTATAGTAGATTGCAATTCTTTATAATTCATAGTAGTTTCTCAAAATGGCATGTTATTTTTTTTGCGCATTTTTTCTGTTCAAATTATATTTGAAAATCAGTTTTTTTTTGCAGTCAAATTTGCACGCTCTTATTATATCTATGAACAAAACTCTATTTTGAAACCAATATGACTCTTTAAAGAATTCCACAGCATTTGTCAAATAAGTCTGTAAATAAACAAAACAGTATCTGGTTAGTTGTCAGTGCTTTCTATTCTTTATTTTAACTTTTTTGCTGAATCTTGGTTTTTGGTTGATTTTTTTGTGAGGTAAGGGGGTTTTTGGAACTGTGCATTTTCTACAGTTTTCTAAAATATGTTCCCGATTTTCCGTATATTCTTTATTTTTCCACAATAAGTTCCCGATTTTCCGTACATTTCTTATTTTCCAAAAAGTTCCTTAAAGTTTTCCATTAGTATTAAGTTCAATATTTTTCAAAAAGCTCAGATTTCCGGAAATTCCACCACAAGTTGTGTGTTTAGTTAAATCGTGATTAACCCCTAGACTCAAAAAGTATTGATATCCCCCCAGAGGCATGAGAGCACCTTTTTGGCTTGACTTTGAAGTCAATATATGGGAAAGGTTTAGTGTTAGGCAATTAATTGTTGTGAATCATGAGATTAAAGGATAGACTCGAATTTTTAATTAATATATTAAGACAATCAAAAAATTAATCACTTCATTTCCGCTGTGGAAAAGTGAATTAAACTCGAACTGTTTTCTACAGAAACCATACGATTTATAATGATTAGCTAGTAAAATAAAATTAAGTGAAACCTTATGTTCCTAAACCTGGTCTCCGATTCAAAATAACCTTATCGGGTCGTCTATGAAACGATAATTCTCACCTCTCAAATGATGTATTAGTGGTAAACAATATGTCTGCGCCTTATATTTCCGCCCCGTTTTCTCATTCATTAGCAATTCTCTGTTTTCAAACAAAAAGAAATAAAAAAAAGTTCTACATTAGAGAACATTATTATTTTTTTTTAAAGATGGTCAAGACGAATCCCTAAAAACTGAGTATTTAAGACCTTGTGTTTTAAAAAAATTGTGAGATAAAGCTGATAAAGAAAAAAATTCAGAGAAATTCAAAAAAAAAAGTAGATAAAATATATTTCGAACGGCTCATCCAAAAAAACTTTTTCTATTATTTTTAGAAATTAATTGCTAACTCAATGAGCGATTTGAACTTTAACTTAAACTTTCGTTTATTTTTGTCCTTTCCGGTCTTTTCAAAAATAAAAGCCACTTTTATGGCTCTATGAGTCTAGGGGTTAAGATAATTAAGTTGTAAAAAGTGATTAATCAGTTGATTGAGTTTTATGAAATCCATTTTTTTTTATCCTGTTATTTATAATTCTCTTTATTTTCTGTATAAAAACTGTAACTTCCACGAGATTCTGTTGCAATAATCAACTCTCTTGCAATAGGCTATATCATTGCACCCCAATATATGTTGAGTTGCTGAGGTCAATGAGAATTGTAGACGGTCTTACCATGGCTGCAAATAAAAACATGATAATAATAATAATATATATATAAACAGTGTTGGTAACTGGATTAATTTGTTGTCAAATTCGCTTCTTTCGTCCAAAAAATGTTTTTTCTTGTTAAAGAATAGTATTTTTTTAGGATATTCAATTAAGATATTTATTATATATATGTAAACAGTGTTGGTAACTGGATTAATTTGTTGTCAAATTGGGTCGATTTGTAGTCGAAACGAAGAAAATTTTGAGTTACGCACTGTACTATATATATGTGCTGTAGTATATTTATGCATTTTATATTAAAACATGCTCGTATAATCTATTATTTAAAAAAAATTCAAATTGGCTTAGAGACTAATCTATCATTGAAAATGCTCAATTTTCTTATGAAACTTCACTTTTCAAAAATTGTATTAAATTTTTTTTTACCGGAATACCGTCGATTCATCTTTTTCTATACCATAAGGTGCAGGATCAAACTTCTTACACTGACTGAAATAAATGTAGGTCAGTTTTTAAATAATGAAACTGATAAAATTTGATAGTATACGAACGCACATAATAAATTATATCACTTGAAAAATGAACAACCGAGTAAAGAAGAAAAACATTTTCTCTGAGTACTCTGTGAAACAGGATGCCCGCTCACACATAGTGTATTGCCTATAATTTCCCTAACTAACTTCTAGACAATGTTTTTTTTTACTCGGTTCTTTATTCCTAGGGGGGTACTGGTCGCATTCTAAGGAGAAAAACAGGGTTTTCAGGATCGATTTGATGACGTACTAGATATAAGTTTTATCATTTAACACAAACATATGAGTTTTAGATTTCGAATATTCAAAGAAAAAACTTATCTCATGAAAACATATCTTGGAGCTCTGATTGGCCGACCAATCAGAGACGACCTTTCAAAAGTGATGAGATTTTTTCTTAAAAATCCATCAACTCCCTAAGTTTTGAAGATAGATTCACAATTTAAAGTTGTTGTTGACCGCAAGCAACGTACGCAGAGCTCCACGGTGCGTTTCAAAAAATCATGCAGCAGTGTTATTAGCAAAAACTCGTTATTGCCCTTGTTTTACGGGTATCACGAAAAATCCATCAACTCTCTTAATTTTCATGACAGAAACTTGTAAGTTATACAAGTATTACCCTGTATACTACGTCCAGAGCCTCAAGGTCTACAATTTTCATTTTTATATCTTGGTGGTTCAGAAAAAACCATTCAAATTGTTGGAAATTTCATAATTTCGACAAAATCGTGATAGAAAATTCTCTAATCGTGATTAAAATAATTTTTGGTGACTAATAAGGATAAACTAACTGCTAATAAACTTATTTCCGTCGATAATTTCAGAAAAAAAACATTTAAATAATAATTGAAACACTTATACAAAATGCACTAAACATGCAAAATTTAAAAATTATTTTTCAAATTACCCTTTTTTGTGTAAAATTAGATGATATTTATGTATCTCTTTTTTGTGAAAAAATTTAGGTAATTTCTGTCAAGTTGAAAAAATTTTTGCAGAAAATTCTAGAATTTCAGACTTTGATAATTTATTCTCATCCTGAGCTTAAATGAGCAAAAACTGTTTTTGGGGCTTATTTTTGAGTGCCTCGGGAATTACTACTCCCCTGGTTTTTAACGGCAGAAACTAAAACTGGTATGTATAAGATCCTAAGGATACGCGCACAGCCCGAAGGTCCACAATTTCCATTTTTGTATTCGTCTTTTTGGAAACAGCGATCAAATTCCCAGAAATTTCCAAAATTGAAAACATGAAAGAAATATTTTCTCAAATCGCGATAAAAATACTTTTTTCATGACAATTGAAAATAAAAAGACTTCTTATCAACTTATTTTTGTCCATATTTCAGAAAAAAAACATTTTAAAGATAATCTAACGAAAATTTCATGTCCGAGTCTCTAAATGCGACCAGTACTCCCTTAAAGGGATATCTGAGAGAGATATCATTATGATATTATCATATCTTTTATGATTCAAGTTGGACTTAGCTAGTTGGGNTTACATACCCCGTAGCATATAATAAAAAAGGTCCGCCAGCATAATAGCCTTTCATGAGGCTATACTTGAAGCGTTTTTTAACAGAAACTCTTATAATGATAAACTTCAATTTCCTTTATATCAAAGTGAAAGAGTTACTTTTCGAAAAAAATGTCACTTTTTAGAAATTTATGTTAAATTCTAGAAAAAAACGTTATAAAAGCAAGTTAATTAAACCACGTATACTCATCGTCAGGTGGCTCCAAAAAATGTATGTTTATCGAATAACTGCGCAGCCTCTGTTTTTACTCATTAACTTTGCTGATCAACTATACTTGTGGGAATCGAAAAGTATTTCTAAAAAGTGCAAAATCATTCATGAAAAAACATAAGTTTTAGGAAAAAAATTCGTTAGTTTCTCGATTTAATAAATTATTTGATTATTTTACAATTTAAGCAAAGTGTATGGAGAGTACGCCACCTGACATGATTTGTACAAATTATATATTTTTTCAAAGCATATCATTTTAATCAATACTTATATCAAATAAGAATATTTTAAAAATTCACTCTCAAAAATCATTGTAGCTCCAGAATTCCAGAAGGCGATTTTCTTGCCAATTGACTCAAAAACACTGTTACTAAAATTGGCTTTTGAATATTTAATCGAAATTTGATCAAAAAGTACTTTCGGAAGTAAAACTAAAGCAAAACGCATTTCAATCAATTTGCATAAAAATTGAACCAGTATCCGAAATATTTGAATTCACCGATGTGTTGATTCAAATGTATATAAGAAGTTTCTGCAATCAAATTTGTCCATCATTTTGCTGATTTAAATGGCTTTAGCCTTTCAAAAGGCTATGACTGCCTCGGAGGCTAAGGGATCAACTGGTAATGTAAAATCAAGAGTTATAGTACAATTAGAAAAATCGAGTTTAGATAATTTAAATAGTATACTGTTGGCAATTCAGATCTGCGTCCACTAATGCCACCAAGTTCTCTTCTAAGCTCCCACATACTACAGAAGTCAAAACAGTGACGTACCGAGGCGCCATATTGGCCACCTGACTTTAAAAAATCATATTTATCCAAGTATCCGTTTGCGGAAAATACAACTATGAATTCGAAGCTCAACAATATTGGTGAGAAAAGAAATATGAAATATATTTTCTTCGTTTTTACATAATTTTTTTTTATGAGAAATATACGTAAATGAAGATTTGGTGTCTAAAACTTGAATTAAGAAAAACGTAATGAAATCAGTTCACAAGTAAATATAAAAAAATACCGCCTGAAAATTTGACGCCGATAAAACCTTTGCGTATTTTCGGCTTCAATAACAACGACAAATCCTTAATCAAGTTTTGCGACAAAAAATACGACAGAAATTGAGTGAAGGGACACGCGCGACGCTTTGTTTGTGTCCGACTTTTACAGGTTGTTCAAAAGTAAATAGATCAAGTAACATTAAGGTTAGGACACTTCAGTTGTATTTTGCACGAAAATAAATGAATAACATTCAATTTTTGCAAGAAATTACTTTTTGTGAGAAAATCGAAAAAATTTGTAGGAAAAATCAAAATAAAGAAAAATTTCAGATGTTTATGAATATTTTTCTTCATTTTTGGAACATAAATAAAGCCTAAAATCAATGGTGGCAAAATCCTAAAATCAAAATTTATTTTTATTTTTTCAAGTTCAAGATCTCATTGAATTTTTCAGGCCCCGATTTAGGGTCCACCAACATCTGCTTTATCTCAAGAACTACAAAAAGATAGAGAAAATAATATGAGCCAAAATAGAGAATTGCAAAAAGCGATAATTTGAATAAAAATGTGATCAGAAAAAGTTAACTTATTAAACAGAGGCTCGCAAGTCACATTGGCCAGATATGGCCAGCGCTGAGTATTGGGTTGGCGCTGAGTATTAAGGAGTACTGGTCGCATTTAAGGCCAAAAACAGGGTTTTTCAGCGTCGCCTCAATGAATACTAGAAACAGCGACGAACATATGGATTTCAGTTTAGGGATAATTGAACATTAATCTTGCTTCCACAAAACAAATCGAGCCTCTGATTAGCCACCAATCAGGAACGACCTTTCAAAAGTGGCACTATTTTCACTCAAAAGCCCTACTCCTCCTAGTTTGAAGATAGAGAACTGTTATAGCTTTATTGACCACAGAGAACGTGGGCAGAGCCCGAAGTCCGATTTGCTCATTAAAATTTCAATCCTGAGCTTAAATGAGCAAAAACTGTTTTTGGCTTATTTGAGTGCCTCGGGAAATTACTACTCTCCCTGGTTTTTAACGGCAGAAACCAAAACTGGTAGTATAAGATCCTAAGGATACGCGCACAGCCCGAAGGTCCACAATTTCCATTTTTGTATTCGTCTTTTGGAAACAGCGATTCAAATTCCCAGAAATTTCCAAAATTGAAAACATGAAAGAAAATTTTCTCAAATCGCGATAAAAATACTTTTTTTCATGACAATTGAAATAAAAAGACTTCTTATCAACTTATTTTGTCCATATTTTCAGAAAAAAATTTTTATCATATCTTTTATGATTCAAGTTGGACTTAGCTAGTTGGGTCTTGCACATAAGTAGTAAGGGGGTTGTAGCTGTAGAATGTTGTAATTGCTGGGGGAAATTGTCTTCTTCTCCTGCTTGACTGGATTGGTAAATAAAGGGTAGATAATAATAAATGAGAAAAAATACTGGAGACTAAAACCTGTTCTTGTAACTGCAAGTCAAATTTCTATATTCTGATCAAGAGTGACTCACAGGTACCACACTATAAAAACTAATAAATATAGGTACTTCCTTTACAAAATTCGAATATACTCAATTTCAATTCAAATTTAATCAAACAAATATGTTTCGAAAATGATGAAGTTTTTGAATAATTTCCTGAGCCGCCCGTTAAAAAAATTCTCTTTTGATGTTTAGCAGCAAAAACAGTTTTTATTTCATATAATTTCTCTGCAGATGGTAAAATTCCTTAAAACCAAGAGAAGACAGACTTACGCCCACGCTCCCCAGATCAAACCAATAACATCATGTCATTTTAATTATTTTATCATTTTTAAAGAATAAATTATTGTTAGAAGTATTCTAGGAAATATATAAACTATTTTGTTCACTCATGTACTTGTTCCACCCACAACTCTTTAATTGATAGCATATTGTTCTAGACCAAACTAGCAAAGTCCAACTAGAGTCTTAGAGAGAAAGATAAAATATCCAATTCTTTCAAAATTACCCATATAAAGTTAATACTGGTTTCCATTCATCTCTGCAATTTCGGCGCTTATATTTGCAAGAAACCATCAGGAAATCTGGAGATGTATTTGTGTAAAAATCATTTAATTCAATGTGATCGTACCGAGTTCGTTCCGTATCATTTGCATTATTATGAGTATGGCTTTAAGATTGGTTTCATTTATATATTAAAAAATAACATAAGATTGACTCTTGTAACTTTTAGTCAAGGAGGTTGTCGTCGCTATAAAATTTAAAATCGGGGTTTTCAATGGCCAACTGCCGGAGTAGTACAAATTTTTGACCAAATATGACGACACTTTGATATATTTGAACAAAAATGTTGCATTCCAAAAAAATTCTGGATGTGACGTATGGCTCGGCCGATCAGCCACGAGCTAACAAAACTGACAAAATTCTTTTTTGAAAATGTATCTCCTGCCTGTGGTTTTTGGATATATGATATACCAATCTTAAGATATATAACAATAATTTATGGCTTTAATTCAGTGGACAAAACTTCGGTCGATCACCCGACCATGCAGCAAATTGTCCATATTTTTTCAAAATATGTCAAGTTTAAAATGACCACACATACATGTATCAATGAATTTTTTCATGAAATTTAAATTTTTTTGCTTGAATAATTACTGCACTGAAAATATTTGAAAGAAAGTATTTGCGAAAACAAAGGCACTCGAATCAACAGTCGAGGTTATGCTGCTTCCAATGGTAGTATTTTTAAGTTGATATGACACACAGTTTCACTGTTAATTGCGTTTGACAATACCTTTCATCCGACGGGTACCTCCTTAAGAAAATTATTTAGAAAAGTGTTATTAAACCAATTGCAGGATTTTTAAATATCGTTTTAAAAACAACTCTGGTGTTTTACTGACAATAATGACCTATGTTACATAGGCTATATAACAACTTGATATACAGTCATTTCCCTGTCAGTATAGGCTGTATGAGCTTAAAAAGTTATATAATTTTTGAACCACATATGTCGAAAACCTGGCCATAGTAATCCCATAATGCGCAATTATCTTTCTCCTGTTCTCCACTTTTTTTGATTCCTAACTCAGGGAAGAAAACCTCAACTTTTCGTCTGGAATGCATTGAATTTAGACAAATTGTGATCACAGGAAACTCGTCGTGCTAATTTTTGTTATACTTGGTATATTATAGTAATATGATCACTAGACGATTTAGGGGATGCAGTTAATTTGAAAAACAAATTCTTAAGATTTCGGACCAGACTAATTCCGGCAAAAAATTACCATGCTGGTAATCTTGCATCCCGTATACGTCAAGTTAAGCAATAAAGAGAGTTCAAAGACCGAAAATGAAAAATAATTTTCTCACTAACTTCACATCTGAT
Source organism: Oikopleura vanhoeffeni (assembly GCA_004367855.1). Taxonomy (NCBI): domain Eukaryota; kingdom Metazoa; phylum Chordata; class Appendicularia; order Copelata; family Oikopleuridae; genus Oikopleura; species Oikopleura vanhoeffeni. The sequence continues at coordinate 25,109 of SCLH01000427.1, read as the reverse complement.
CACTTAAATTATTTTTGCAAAAATATAAGCTCTAAGGAAGCTTCAATCCGGTCAAGCCGATTTCTTCCAGCTGATCTGATTCGAAGAAAATTGATTTTTGAATAAAATTATATCTGAAAAGTCTGCTCGATGCAATCAGAGCTTACTAGTATATCCCTTTATCACCTTTTGCATGATCTGAGAGATGTGGGCTGAAAAGAAGAGAAAGCGGCCTCATGAGTGGCTAGAAGGGGTCTTAGGAGTGTTAGGATTGGCTCCCTCAACCCACATCTCTTAGATCATGCAAAAGATGATAAAGGGATATTTTTGCTTTTATTTTTGGTCTTTGATGTATCCTAGTCACCGAACTTGACATTTCCATTATTATCCCCGGGTCACTTTAAAAACTTATTCCCTATTCTTTTAACAGGCAAATAAGTTTTTAAAGTCACCCGGGGATAATAATGGATATATACGAACATGAAAGATATGAGATGACCATAATTGTGAGTTTTAACCGATCAAGTCTGGTTCGAAAATTGAAAAAAAACATTCAAAGTGAAATTTATCCTCAATTATTTTTGACCGCTTTTAAATTTTAAAAACTTACCTCAGTCGAAACTCTTTCTTGTCTAGAACAAGGGTATTCCAAATAATGTGATGTATTATTTGTGACATGATAAATTGCTAGTATCAATCCAATTACAAAAGTAAGAGCCCATAATATCCGACGAAATATGTTGATATTACTACCACAAATGTACTTTAACCAACCACATGATGTCCGACTGTAATCGTAAAATTCATTCAAGGGAACTTTCAAAATATGTTATTATTGTCTGACTGGATTCACATTTTTATTATTAAACAATAAAGGGGAGGGGGCAATATATATCTCCGAAAGTTTTTCTCTAAAAAATATTGGGCATCTTTGGCAATATATATATGCGCAATATATTGGCAATATGGGGACAAAAATATTTTTTTTTCGTGCATTAATGAGAAACGCGTGGTCGTTCGAAATGACGTCATAAGATCCGAGCCGACCAAGTTTTTTAAATCTGCGATCCGATCAAGTTCGATCCGATCAGGTTATCAAAATTTGCGATCCGATCTCGATCGCAATCAATCTTTATTTGCATAGCGCGGCGATTTTACCGCCCAGCCAAAAATAACCATCAGTTTCTAAGTTTCCCTCGAAATTGACCAACATTAAGAAAGTAATGCAGACCAATTTGTCTCGAAACGCACCGTGCTTTCCGTACCCACTTAAGCAAAGTATAGGGAAGAAAAAAAAGTCGATTGGCAAATTTGGGTCCGGAAAGCACGCTCCCAAATCCCTTTAACACCTTTTGCTTAATCGGAGAGATGTGGGCTGAAAAGCGGCCTCATGAGTGGCTAGCAGGGGTCTTAGGAATGTTAGGATTGGCTCACTCAGCCCACATCTCTCAGATTAAGCAAAAGGTGTTAAAGGGATATAGGGATATATTTAGAGCTCAATGCGTTTATTCGGAAAATTAAAAAAATTATAAAACATTTCAAGAACGAAATTGGTACATTTAAATTCAAATGCCTTTCAATTTTACTTTTAATTTCAACCTCTAAAGACCGACTTT
>SCLH01000427.1:0-15824 GCA_004367855.1 Oikopleura vanhoeffeni | reverse complement strand
TTTTTGAACAACATCTCAAAAAATGAATAATTATTAGGGACAAATCCAAATTCTCTTATATCCCTTTATCACCTTTTGGTTAGATTGCGTAGCCACAACGTTAAAAACACACGTTAAAAGGTGTAGTGGCTACGCATTCTAACCAAAAGGTGATAAAGGGATATAATATCCTTTTCCCAACCTCAGTACATCTTAAAAATGCTTACTATTCCTATAGCGCATGTTCGAATCCCACTAATGTTGTCTTAGTGATTATCTAAGTGATTGCTTGAGTGATTACACACCGATAAACTTTGGCGGTCCCAATAACAAGCACTTATGTCTATAATCATGCACTACATGTACTCAAGACAATCACTAAGACAGCATTGGTGGGATTCGAACACGTGCTATAGAGATAGAAAGTATTTTTAACATGGACTTAGGTCGGGAAAAGGATATAGGCTATATTAGTTATTTTTCATAGTTGGCTTAATGTAAAACATTGTCGAAAACCGTCAGCCATCTACTGTATGATGGTTTTTGAAAACCAATATCCCTTTATCACTTTTCGCTTAGATTGCGTAGCCACAACGTTAAAATCACACGTTAAAAGGAGTAGTGGCTACGTAATCTAAGCAAAAAGTGATAAAGGGATATTTGGAAAACGGATAGCCCGTTATCTTGCTTGATCAAGAATAACGGAAGTACGGGATCGCAACTTTCAAAAGTCGGATTATTCACAAAGACACCTTTCCAGATTTTGAAAATTATGCATTTTCACTTCCCCAGACAAATATGATCAAATGATTTTTCTAACATTTATTTTATTATCTCAAAAACCTAAAAAAAAATTCAAACGTTAGACACTTATTTCACAACTGAAAAGGGGTTGTATCGGCTTGACAGGCATTTTGAAATGCCAATAAGTCTTCCCTACTGTTTTTCAGTCAACTAGCTGGCTTATTTCGTTTTTCTTTATTATTTAACTTTAAGTCTAGCACATATTTATTATAGGCGAGTCTACGAGTTAAAGGGGTTTTCAATGACCAATTGTCGTAAAAGTACAAATCTTTGAACCNAAAATGCGAAATCTGAGCATTTGATTGGTTGATCCTTTCTCAACCTGACCAATGAAATCGGCCTAGTCCGCAATCAACGGTTTTGATTGGGTGCTAATATCTTACGTTGTTTGTATCATTCAAATATTTAGGATTTGTACTCTGAGGTCCGGTAATCCATATTTAAACAAACACCTTGCATCCTAAAAAATCGAAAGTGACGGATGGCTCGTCCAATTAGAAACGTGCTCACAAAAGTGACGGAATTTTTTTTTCAAAATATATCTCCTCGCTGGTTCTTTAACCCCCACCTGCACGAGATGTCCTCCCCCCCACCTGCACGAGAGTGTTTCAGAAATGACGGTCAAATACTGTTTTTCGGTGATTCTGAGCCAATCCAATAATGTTTCCAATGATCTAGAGATTCTGCTCACTTCTGTCTGGTTATATTACAATCATTAAATCATTGTTACCGTTAAACTCACTTGCAATGAGCGTGTTTTCAAACACAGAGACCAAAAATATTTTGGGGAAGTGTCATTTTGGCCGCGCGAATATCGGAACAGACCCCGATAGATTCCCTTTATTTTTAATTTCAAATATTTGGTGAGTTCTAGAAATTTCTCATCACCGGAATGCATTATTTCGATGCAATTTTTGTTTTCATGCAGTTATAAACAGTTACTAGCAAGATAATGATTTACATGTAGCAAATTTATTGCTGGGCAACCCTTTTCTTGAAAAATCAGTAAACGGTTTGTATGCTCAAAATCGAAGTTATTGCTCTAATCGGCGTTTTAAAAAGTCAGTTTCGACACTAGATGGCCAAAAACACTTTTTTTTGTGCCCGGAATCGTTTTTTTGGGTCAACAACCCCCGTGAGGCCAAAGAATTTTGTAATCAACTACTGTAGTTCTCTCGTTAGTTTTATCGTCCTCTAACTATGTGTGTGTTCTGAACACTCTCTGCGTGGCGGGGATAGGACATCTCGTGCAGGTGGGGTTAAAGAACACGATATATATATTTTGAAAAAAAAAATTCCTGTCACTTTTTATGGACGCGTTTCTATTGGACGCCATCCGTACTTTCGATTTTTTAGGATGCAAGGTGTTTGTTTAAATATGGATTACCGGACTCCAGAGTACAATCCTTAAATATTGAGATGATACAACAAACGTAAGATATTAGCACCCAATCAAACCGTTGATTGTACTAGGCCGATTCATTGGTCAGTTTGAGAAGGATCAACCAATCAAATGCTGCAGATTTCGCATTTTTAATATTTAGGATTTTACTCTGAGGTCGGTAATCATATTCACCAGTAATATTTGTTCAAAGATTCTGTACTTTTACGACAATTGCGTCATTAAACCCTTTAACTCGTAGACTCGCTATAATAAATATGTTCTTAGACTTAGTTAAATAATAAAGGAAAACGAAAAAGCAGCTATTGATGTAAACAGTAGGAAGACTTATTGGCATTGCAATAGCCTGTCAAGCGATACAACCCTTTTTAGTTGTAAATAAGTTGATACTAACGTTTTGATTTTTTTTAGGTTTTAGCTTAATAAATAAATGTTAGAAAATATTTGATATATTTGTCTGGGAATGAAAATGCATAATTTTCAAAATTGGAAAGGTGTCTTTGTTAATACCGACTTTTTGCAATTGCATCCCGTACTTCTGTTAGTCTTGATCAGCAAGATAACGGGCTATCCGTTTTCCAATATCCCTTTATCACTTTTTGCTATAGATTACGTACCACTACTTCTTTAACGTGTGATTTTAACGTTGTGGCTACGCAATCTAAGCGAATGATAAGAATATTGGTTTTCAAAAACATCATACAGTAGATGGCTGACGGTTTTTCGACAATGTTTTACATTAAGCCAACTATGAAAAATAACTATATTAGCCTATATCCTTTTCACGATAAGTCCTGTTAAAAATACTTTCTATCTCTATAGCACGTGTTCGCAGATCCGACCAATGCTGTCTGTAGTGATTGTCTTGGTACATGTAGTGCAGATTATAGGACATAATGACTTGTATTGGGACCAAGTTTATCTGTAATTATCACTCAGACAATCACTTGATAATCACTAAGTACAACTTTAGTGGGATTCAAATCTATAGGAAAAGTCATTTTTAAAGATTTATGAGTTAGGGAAAAGCGACTATTATATCCCGTTATCACTTTTGATTAGAATGCGTAGCCAACTATCTATTTTAACGTGTATTGTAACGTATGTACGCAGTTAATCTCCAAGGGTGATAAAGTGTATAGGAGAATTTGGCATGTGTCCCTCATAATATTATATTCATTTTTTGACGATGTTGTTAAAAATACAGTCAAATGCCAATTGTATAGGATTCTATACCATTTTGAGCTTGTTTGCTCATATCAGTTACACCATTCAACCTCATTCTCAAAAAGTTACTTATTCAAAAGCGTGTTCAATCCACTAATGTTTCTTTGATGTTGAGTATATTATAGGCAAAGGTGTTGATAATGGTACCGCTAATTTGACTCGGTGGTGTTATCTCAAGGCAATCACTAGACAATCACTTAACGGGATTCGAACACTGTATATTATATAAAGTTTTGCATGAGTTCGTTGGAAAAGATATGAAAATTGGGATCCTAGGCTTTAATTTCCGTTGACCAATGAGAGCATCGGTATCACCAATAAATAACTTCGAAATAAGTTTCGTAACGCGAAAAATAGGCATAAGGATCCCTTTTCGAATATACATATGTCTTTAAATTAAATCTATATTTTTTGTACATTACTTATTCAAATGATATCATTATTGAGTAATATGTCTTGCGTGAAGATTTGTATCAATCTCTCTTTGGGTGAAAAAAGCTCAATAGCGAGGTATCCCAGTTCAGTTTAGATTATGTTTTAATATTGATTCTCCTGTCACGAAAAATTATATTTTATGAATAAACTATTAATTGACTGTTTACACTACTAACTATATTGCAACATTTTAGTACGCTGAAATTGTCCCATTATTCATTTTTTTAATAATGTCTTTTAAACTTTTCACAAAAACATCATTTGGCGATATTCGCGAGATATCGTCTCGAAAATTCACAATTTGTTAGAAAATTTACAGTCCCCGTTATGAACTGGTTAAATTGCACAAGAATTTTTAGTCAAGACTGTTCTTGTTGGTATCTTGTACTAGTTTATGCGCGACTTTGTTGAAATTTTGACATTTCACTGTAAAATTTCAAACAGTACAGTAAGTACGGCCGGCAAAACTTTTTAGCTACAGGGAGATGTTTTTATTCTAGAATCACAAATAAAATATCAATGGCAATTTTTCGCTTATTCACCAGGAAATGTTCAATGACGCAAATTAAACCGCTATTGAATTTCGTATTGATCTTGGACTAGATTTCGAAATAAATTTAAGAATAATTTTAAGTCCTATAATCAGTGATTTTAAATATAAGATTTTCTCTGGTCGAAGTTTTGAAATTGCTGTTTCAAAGATCATTTATCATAATTTCAGTAGACTATCCTTTATGACCTTTTGAGGCATATAAGAGATGTGGCTGAAAGAAGCGCGGCCATGCGTGCTAGAATGTGTCTTAGATGTTGATGGGTCCATCAACCCACATCTCTTAGATTCCTCAAAAGTATAAATAATCGAAACATCGCTACCCTAGGAAACAAAAGTTTTGTCGCCTATCTCGTTTAAAGCATTGAAATCTCGTTATAAAAGAAAATCATACACATACAATGATCGACTAATACTTCAGTCTTATTAAGAAATTTATATTTTTTCAATAATTCACGAGTATTTAGTGCACATGTCCTTTTCNGAAACATTCTTGGATTTGGCTTCAGAATCACCGAAAAACAGTATTTTGACCCTATTTTAGGGGTCTCAATCAAAATGTATCTCCTCCCTGGATTTTAAAGTTAAACATTCGAAACTTATATAAATGTACATCTGCATAGTCCGTGCAGATCAGTCTTAAGAGTTATGTTCGAATTTCTTCCCAAGTTTTCCATAAATCGTGTTTTGATTTTTCAAAAATTAATAAATTTTAACTTTTTTTTCTTTCAAAATATTTTTGGAACCGCCAAAAAGTGCTTTCCTGACCATGTATGAAGATAGAAAGACTACCCCTATACTCTTAATCGTCTATACTTTCATAAAAAACATTATGATAAAATTGGCAAAATTTGTTTCTAGAGCGTTGTAAAAGCTGATTTCTTACACTTTGAAATGTATCTTATGGGCAGAACATATTAGGATATCCTGTACGGAAGTAATATGTTAAATTTCGGGACAGGTAAAATCTTTCTTGGGTGTGTATAGTTTATTGTGCTATTCAGTGTANTACACTGAATAGCACAATAAACTATACACACCCAAGAAAGATTTTACCTGTCCCGAAATTTAACATATTAATTCCATACAGGATATGTCCAACTTGAATGGAGACAAACGTTATCGATATCTTCAGTCTTTAACGTCTCTTGTGATATAATTCCAATATCTCAACCTACGCAATTAATGACTGATTCAAAAAGCGTCTCAAAAAACCATTAAAAATAGATCCACTGGTTAAATTGATATGCGATTTTCATGAATCTTATCTAGTTCTTCGCCATCAGGAAATGTCGTCAAATTCTAGGGCCAATTTCAGTAATTTTGCTTTACAGACAAGAAAATTGCATAAGACCGAAAAAAAACTTGATTTAAGGGCCCTTGGGATAAAGAGCTCGATTCCTAGACCGTTCATACAAGTGCAAATTACAAAAAAAACATACATTAAGTTAAAGCGAAAGGCTAGAGGGAACTTTCCTTGTGCTGCGTTTTTCGGGTTTTTGCCTTAATTTGTCCAAGAGTTGCTAACATGTTCGGAAATTTCACAATTTTCCGAAAATGAATATCATTTTTTTAAATGCTATAACGTTATTTTTTGACACGCCTCGGAGTTAAAATTCTTGAAAATTTAAGAAGTGTCTTAATTTCCATATAAAAAGACCTAAATACATTTAATACTGTTGATATTTTTAGTCTAAATAGAGTTTAGAATTCCCACAATTGAGTTAACCGCGCGCAGAAAAAATCTGAGAATGATATATTGATTTTTCACTGTGTTTCAAAAAACTTTAATTTGTCTCAAGATCATGAAGTATGGAGAAAGTTGAAAATTATTATTTTTTCGAATTGATTTGTTTTTGGAAGTGCGTAAAGAATTAGAAAAATGCGGTTTCACGCTATTTTGGTCACATAAAATTGTATTTTTCATGTTACATACAAAAAAAATTCGGGATCAAGTTGATCCGATCAACTTCACTTTTTGAGACAATTAAGAACAAACTAATTGTTTCTTAATTCACGATTCCATTCATTAAGTCCAAGGTTCATGATTTAAAAATTTATTTTTATCTGATTGTTTTATAAGCTATTATGAATCGTTCTAGTGTCAACAATCCACGCTGAGTTCCGAAAGCGAACAAAAAGCTGTATCGAAATATGAAAAATATAAAAAATGTTTTAAGACAGTTTTTTTGAAAATTCAGACATTTCTTAGATTTTTTTCGAAAATGTTAACAACCAGGCGCTTCTAGAAAAAAAAATAATGGCATTTTAGAAAAAATATACTAATTTTTGACAAAATTGTAAAATTTTTGAAAATGTTTCAAACTCTGGGATGTAATAGAGGTAAAAAACGCAGCATGCGAAGTCGTTTTCTCGCCTTTGGTGTTGAAAAATGTATGTTCAAGCCTGATGTATGAACAGAGGTTCCCGAAATCAATTTTTGTTTGATGCATTTTTCTAGCATTTGAAGCAAAATTTCTGGCTAAATGAGCCTACAGATTTGACGACATTGTCTGACGGCCTAAAACTAGATACGAATGCCAATCAAATATCGCCAATCAAATATCGCTTGAACAAATGCATCTCTTTTTAATTATTTTTGGGTCCCTTTTAAATAGGGCATAATATGCATATATTGAGATATTTGGACTGTATAATATCTCACAAGAGACCTAAACTTTGTCTGTATATGAATTTAACATCTGTTCTGCCCATTGATACATTTGGAAATGTCAGAAATCAGGTTTTACAGGGTTGACCACCCCCTAAAATAAGATTTTCTCATAATCTTAAACACTTAACTTATAACATTTTGAGACTAATATCTAGATGATCTGATATGGTTTGGAAAAAAACATGACAAGCCATCATGAATTTCAATTTTGGCCACCTTGTGGTAAAAATGAGTTAAATATGATACAAAATTTCTCTGAAAATTTTTTAATCTTTTGAGAGCAATTTCGAGAATATCGGAAAAAAGGTCTCATCATGAATAGTCGAGCCTAGGTGCAAGGGAGTTAAATTGTTTAAGCAATTTTTATTTCAATGATAGTATTACAGACTGAAACTCGTAATATATTTGGGTAATATATTTGTACTACAGTGGCAAATTCGCTATATATATGCTATATATAACATATATATATATATATGTTAAGCGCTAGAGAAATATATTTTGTATCAACTTCTATGATTGAGATTTTTCCGTTGTAGTTATATTTTTTTAATGCACAGAATTTACTGAAATTTTTTTCAAGACTGTTATTTTGATAAATCAACTAAAAACACTCTTAATTTTAAGAATTCTGCCATGGAGAGTCTAAAAAATGCAGAAAGAATTTACATATTAAAAAAGCAAGGCAGAAAATCATAATAAGCAAAATTTAAGATAAATTGTTCCTGATAATTAAGTCATTTTTATTTCTAAACTAGGCTGTTAGACCTTAGATTGGATTTTTGAAAATTTGTCGAGTCGGGTTTTTTTAGAAAAAATTTAAAACTAAACCCTAAAGTATTTTATCAGCTCGTGAATTTATTATCAGTTAATATCCTATTTGAACTTAAAGTTCCAAAAAAGATGAGTTTAGTTCAAAATAAGCTCTAAACTTATCGAATTTGGACCTTCAAGTGAAAAAAAGATATGTTGGAAGAAAATCACACAGCTAACATCAGAAATTCTGACATCATAAAGTCAGGTTAAAGGGCGAAATGTGAAATAGTTAAAATGTCAACAGCTGAAATTGACATCATAAGTATTCACAATGCAGTATTTTTGAAAATAACATCTTAGCGCAAAATAATGCAATTTTAATGCATAAAGAAATAATTGCATTATCAATTTTTGCGTTCCTTTTTTTAACTTTTTCATATTTTAACCTTCACGTCGGCCTCAAATTTCATTTTTTTTTAATTCTACAAGCATTTAGTCTATAAACTCGGGAAATCTACGATATTTCACCTCGCGAATCGGCTTATATCAATTGAGGTGTCGACAAAGCTGTTTATGAACAAGCTGGTCTTTCTGGCATAGGTGAATGGGTCGACCGAAAGTTGGTTTAAATTAAGGTAGGCCAAACAAATTTTTCCTATGTTAGCTGATTTTTTAATATATTCCAGAAAATCATGACTAAGAATGATCTATGCAAAATTTATTAAAAATTTCACCAAGAAAGTGTTCATAAACGCAAAACCATTTTTGAAATTGTCTATCATTTGGTTTTAAATTATTCTTGAATTTATTTCGAAAATTCCAAGCCAAATCATAGGCAATTTCGACGGTTTCGCGTTTTCGAACACTTACATGATGAAATTTTCAAAACAAATTACATAGGCTATGTAACATAGCTCATGTATTTCTAGACTTCCGTCAATTTGTGTTAAACTTGAAATTTGTTTAAAATTCTTAAATCTATGATTATGATAATAAATCGAAAGCTAAGATAATTCTAATATGTTTTTGAATAATAAACTATGTAACATAAGTCATTTTAGTTCATAATTACCTAGAACTTATCAAAAAAACACTTTTCATAAGCGAAAAAAGTTTTGTCGGGCCTACCTTAGTTTAAATGCCGATGTTAAATTTTCATTTCTAAATAAAAGTATTTTTATTTGACAAAATTTGAAAAAGCAGGCAAAGTTGAATATTTTTCTTTTTCTTCTTTCCAAAATTTTATGTGCATAAAAATGCTGTTATTTCTCAAACAAAATTCAAAACTATTTCTTAAAATTCAGGTATTGGTTTCTGTTTGTTTGAACGTGAAGCTTTTTCACCGATGGGTAGAACCTTTATTCTTTGAAAATGAAAAATGAATCGAAACGTTATAGATTTTGTTTTATGTAAGTTTGCAAATGCTCTTTCAATAATTAGAATTTGTTAAGGTTTAAAGAAATAACATCTAATTTCATGCTATGCGGCAACAAGCTAAAATTTTATTCTTAGAAGTTTTAAATTGATTCATTATTTCATAAATCGAGTTTTATTTTCCCCGAAAATGAGCAATCTTGTAAAACATTATGATTATTGTACTGCGGTCAAAAAGCCACCACAACAAGCGCCAGAGATTCAAGGCTCTCATGAAATTTGTTTCATCTCAGCTCAATTGATTGTAGTAATCAGGATTTTTGACCACAAAACATTTTAGTTTGACATTTTTGACTTAACAATTTCAACTGGTTCAGAAGCTGTTGAAACACATGACTCTAAGCATAGGATATAAGCATAACCCAATGAAAACATTTGATAAATTGGACATTTTTCGAAAACATTTTGATCATTTGATAACTAAAAATTTTGTCGAAAATATAAATTTGATAAAAAATATAATTTAGAAGTGAAAAAAATGAGTCGAAATTTTTGGAATTTTGAACACTAAAATTGAACACTAAAGAAATAAAAAAAAAATTTGAGTTTATTGTTTTTAAACATGCAAATTTATGTCGAAAATGAATTTGAGAATAATGACCAATTTAGTGTTAATAATCAGTGAAATAAAATTTATATGAGAATTTACACGTGATCAAAATTGTAAAAATATAAAAAATGTGAAAAAAATTTTCACACGTTTAAAAATGTTAAAATGTTCAAAAATCTCAGACCAAGGTTAATTTCTATCGGAAGATGCATAAATAAAAAAAAAATTTCAAAAAAGCTAAGATAATAATTAATTATCATCTGATTAATGGGATTTACATGGCATTATGTGAAATTTTTGTTTTCAGCCAACAAAGATTATGAAGAAAAAAACTAAATTTGCGTGTTTTATTTTTAACACCGTTAATAATGGACTGAACTTATCCAAATTAGATTTTAAAAGAAATAAAATTTCATTTTTTCTTAAGATTTTTTTCAAAACAAATTTTATGACCCATTTAAATGTACCTACTTTATTTTTCAAAACAATTAAATGCTGATTTTTTAAAATTAAAATGAAATACAAAATTTTTCACTTATTTATCAATGTTTCGAGTTAACAATCATTTTCGAAATTTGAACTCACTATAAGAAAATATATATTCATACAAGGTAAGTTTTCATTTCTGTCAAAAACAACTTATTTTGAGAAATAAAAAAAATAAGATTTATAACTTAATCATAGACAATTAAAATGAGCAAGTCAATGTGTATCTATAACGGTATTTCTGAGATATTACAGACACTGCTAATTCTTTTAACGTTTTGAACAAAAAACACCTCAAAATCATCATTTTTTGAAGTTTAAACAATAATTACTGTTCAAAATCATTATTCAAAATTAAAGTTTTTATGATCAATATATTCACATTGTCTTGCTTATATAAAATTTCTTAATTTAGGTTCACATCTTATTACTTTTTCAGCTATTTAAAATAACTTGGCTCTTATTAACTAGGCCGCTCAAAACCCGACAAAAATGAAAAATCATCCTATAAAAGTTTAAGTTACAAGTTTATCCAAAAATGATTTGTAAAACAAATCAAACCAGTAATTTTGTCTAATATTAAAAATTTCCAGTTAAAATTTTTCGAAGTTAACTTCAACCAAAAAAAACATCTCAGCCCACATCAGTTCTGATATAAAATTGTTGGTCTCTTCGCAATTATTTCTCTAGCTAGTTATACTTACCAATAATAGTGAATAATGCAAAAAGTTTCATTCCTTGAGTAGTATCAAACAAGTAAAAATAATTATTGGTTTTAAAAAAAAAAGTATGTCCTTTTGACTTTATGTTTCTCAACTGTTAATAATTTTCCCTACGAACAGATAGTTTATTTTATACCCTGTGAAAGCTTGGCGCTGCGATATCATGAACACTCATGATTTTACCATTTTGTGCGCCACCTAGGGACAAGCGTATTTTTGGTGCATATGATGGACTCAGCGGGGAGAAATAACTGAGGTTTCTAATCGCCACCTTATGACTTTTTTACAAATCAATAACTTGTGACAATGAAAAAATGAGAAAAAATCTTTTCATTTATGTCCAACCCTCTTTTTTTAAGGAATTCAGGTAAAATAATTTGACTTGTTAAAAAGCTTCATGAATCATGTCGCATAAATTATCAGTCTTCCAAATGTTTTAAAATCAACAGTTTAATTTTTTCCGTTATTTTTACTGCATCAACCGTATTTTCTCGCGTTCAAATTTGCTCGCTTTAATTATTTATATAAAACATACTATACTTAAAAACGGTACAATACAAATCGGAGAAACCCTTTTAAGCGGTGAGAAAAAGCTCGTTTTTGTATTAAATAAGTTATACCTACGTATGACTTAAAACGGCTTCAAAGATGAGTATGGTACGATAGTAATATTTAAGCTTTTTTGAAAACTGTAATGGTTTCCGTATGATCACAACCGAATCATAACGTTAATTTGTAGGAGTTAAACTTTAAGGCTAACAAAATCTAAATTTAAAATAACAAAGTTCTTCAAAAATGCCCAAAAACTATTTTTGGGTCAATTTGAACATTTTGGAAATTCTCTTATTTTTTTTATTTCGATCATTCATGATATACAATTAATTTGATTCTTATCCATAATGAACTCATACTCCGAAAAATGCCCTAATAATTATTAACACCACGTGGTTATTAACGTGTTATCAAAGTAGAGTGTAACGTTACTCAATCAAGAGGTTCGAAAATACAAAAGTATCGATGAACCTCATTCTTATTTCGGTCTCGTACGGAAATTATCAAATATATTAGAGATTTATATTAACGTTATAGTTTTCTGTATAGGCTTCACTCATGCAAAATCGCATACTCTGACAGGTAATACCTGTCAGGTATGCGGTTTTAGAATTACCAGGTGGTCAAAATCTTACCGCTGAATCAGGGGGTTTGAGCTCACAGAACTGAACAAATCAATGCAGCAGAATGAAGATTTACCCGCCAAAAACACTCGGCAACTGAGAACTCAAAAAATCCAGAACGATTGCAAATTCAACCGAATGCAAAGTCCTATATAAAGGCAAAAATTTACTGTATAATGTTACTTGGTGACAAATATATAACTTTCAGAAACTAACGTTAACGTAATCATTTGCAGGCCGAACTCACGCATAACTTATGCGGCATAAGGCATTCGTTAACATAATGCATAAACTTAATAATGACTATATCGAAAATTATACCTTGGTAGGTGTAGAGTCTACACCTACCAAGGTATAATTTTCTACACTGTAGACACTTCTGCCCTATCTTTAAACTAGGGCGGGAGTGTCTACACCTACCAAGGTATATTTATCGATATAAGTTATATCATATAACGAATATTTATACATATTTCTTCAGATATTTTCGTCAGAGTGAGTTGTTTTTTCTCGCTTTTGAAAACGTGTTCGGAATAGAAATCATAATTATTTTTTGTGTTCAAATCGTGTCTAAAAGCGGAGAAGTAATGGAGGCTCTGATTGGCTGTCCCTTCAACATGATAGGAACATTCCCTCTGAGTTGATTGTATTATTCAAAGTCTAAACGGTGTTATGAATCATAACTTATGATGTATGTTGACTGTAATTTGTTTGAGTCTCAGGTTCATTCCTCTGATTGAAAACATATTCGAAATAACAACCAAATTAGTCTAAAAATAGACTGACAGCTTCTATTATTTGAATTTCAACGAATCTAAATCGGTGTAAAATCTCAAAATTTCATATTGGTCTTTAGATCAAAATTTCAGCTTCTGTACGAAGTACAGGTCCGTTACTACCGGATATGTATTCTGCTATTTTTGAAGCTATGCAATTCACAGGCCGAGGCCTAAAATCGCAGTTAGTTTTTTTCCGAAAAATCGGCTATATTGGGTTCTTTCGGCGATGTGGGGACAAGCATATTATTTTTTGTGCAAAAATGAAAAACGCGTGGGCGTTCGAAATGACGTCATAATTTTCGATTATATAAGAAGTTTTATAATACGTTCAAATAACGTATTGTTGTGGTACTATAATGGATACTACGTGGCGGTAGTGAAAGATAGCTATTTTATTGCTCATGGAGACTTGATTTGCGCAAAAATATTGTGTCCAGGTTTTAAATTGTTTTTAAATGTTTGGTTTTTTATTGTTTTGATGTATTTCTTTTTTTTGAAATATATCAGTACACTTTTTTATTCTAGATGCTTTCACGATTTTCAAGTTTTTCTATGTTAAAAAACTTTTTCATATAAATTTAACCGAAAAGACACACTTTATCTCTCATGAACATAGAAAAACCCTTTTTTCTTCTTTCCCTTCTTTTAAATGACCCTTTCAAATGACTTGTCGAAAAAATCATAAATGATCATAAAATCAAAAAACGTAAAAAATGCAGAAGAATGTAAAGAAATTAAAAGAGCGTTAGCAAATGCTAAAAAATAGAAGAAAATAATTTTTGAAATGTCTTAAAAACTTTTCATTTTTTTTAAAATCCCCCCTCTTATTCATTAAAAACACAAAAAACATAAAAAAATCCCTTCTTTCTTAAATTTTTAGATTTATGTCGTTAAAATTTAACCAATCTCCTAAAAAACGCATTTCTGATTGAAAATCCTGCACTCTTCACAAAAACAAAAAGATGAAAAACAACTTGTGAAGTGGATAGTAATGAAGTGGATAGTAAAAATGTGTAGAAATACGTAATCCACCCAACGCAATCAGATCAAAACTTATTTACATCAATTTAAGAAATTTTATCTTGAAATATGACGCAGAAATCAAGCTAAAAATCATAAAATTGCGTAGTTCTTTCCTTGTACACGGCTTTGCGCCAACTTGCTGACGTTACTTTTTACTATGGAAAATTATGTGAGGATTACGTTTTTCAAAATTCACAAGTTAACTTAATTTATGTATCTTTTTATCCCCAAATTACACAATACCCAATCTTAATTATGTTTAGTTGCATAAAAATAATCTTCAGCTTTTTTTGTGGGACTAACATATAAATATGAAGTTAATTTTATTAGTCATAAAGACTTTATTCGGACAGTGTAAGATATAATCATGAAATCACTAGTGAGATGATATCATGATTTACTTATATTTAGGAACGGGGTAAATAAATAATATTAATGTACAGTGTTGATAATTAAATACTTGTTATTTTATAATCGATAAATCGTAATTCATCCAAATAAGTTGAGTTGGATGTAATGATTCATTCTTGGTGTTTCTTGATTACTTCAAGAAGTAAAATAAAATAAGGCTGAAATTACAGACTGTACAAAGGGATTTATTTACGGGTGTGAGTGTGTGATAAAATCCTTCTCAAAAAATAAAAATAAATTTAAAATATTTGTGAACGTAGGATCAAAAGAAAAAAAACCCAAAATTTTTGAATGCTTATTATGCTTTTGAAGCTTATGGTAATGAAATTTGTTTACTAGCCGTAGACTTGGGTCCGTAATTATCCAAAATTGGCAATACAAAGCGGGAGGGTACTGGAAAATGAAACTATTACGCAATTGATATTAAAAACAAACGTCTAAAGCATGGCATCAATCAGGATTTTAAGAGGGTTGTAGGGTCCGGGAAAAAAAACCGCACTTCAAAAAAAAACTTAATTTTGAATCAAAAACAGTGGTAAAAAGGGTTAATATAACCGGTTTGAGAGCTAGTTAATCAAAGTCCTAATTTGTCTGGAAACGGGCTATTTCTTACTGACCACAAAAAATTTGCAAAAATAACTTTTGAGTCTGGGTCACTAAATGAAAAGCAATTTTTTGTTGGGAACAGTTTATAATAAAAACATTTTTCTAATGCTTAATCAATTCATAATACACTGTGCTGTTTTAGGGGTATTCATAGTTAATGAAACATTCGGAGAATCATGCATGAGTAAACAAAATAGTTTTTTACATCACAATTTTTCAACAATTTGTAAAAAAAATGCAAATAGTTTTTTCAATTTGCGCATGGGACACTATTGGTCAAAATTTGAAAAAAAAGACTTCAATAAAATTCTTAATAAAATGAATTGTTCACAAAAAAAAACCAAAAAATACTTAAATTTTTTTCTAAGAAGTTGATAGATATTTCGATATAGGTAAACAGGGTGAAATTTAATTAGATAGCCCAACATTTTTGCTATTTCTCGAGACCTTATCGCTAATTTCCACTTTATGTTTTGATCTAAACATCGATATTATGATGGCATACTTGTAAAAAATAAATTGAATTATACTGCCCATTTTACATCGAAATATTTCATAATGTTTAGTATTTCCCATTTTGAAAATATTGAGTTCAGGAGTTGAAAATCTTCAGAATATAGTAAATTCATTTACAATAAATAAATCATAAACTTTATGTTTAGGTCAAAATATAATTCAACTTTAGCTAGATTAGTTTTATCACGAGTTGATTGAAAGGCCATTTTTGTTTAAATTTTACTTTCGAAAAAATACTTTTTGATCAAAATTTGGAATAATAATTTCAATTTAGCCAGTATTTAGGAAAGTGTTT
>SCLH01000426.1:494357-517277 GCA_004367855.1 Oikopleura vanhoeffeni | reverse complement strand
ATTCACTTATCTATCGATCCCATAGGTCGTTTTGGTCAATTAGAGACCTTCAAAATCCTCGTTGCTCAGGTTCACCCATCCTAATGCCGATGCCTGACCTGACAACTTGTCAGTGTCAACCCTTTTATCTTGACAACACTTTAATGAAGAATTGAAGATAAAAATATTAAAATTTCTTGGACGGTATTTTTTTATTTATTTAAACATGTACAGCCCTGAAAGCACTGAGAAGCAAAAAAATAATATTCATCTCGAGTTTGAGGAAGCCAGATTGATATCCATTACAAAGATCAGTGTCACAAATTGAGGATTCGATAGATTCAACATTTACATGAGATTCGAAAGAAGATGGTGCTAAAATACACAAATTAACGATGTGGTGGATTCAATGCAATTCAACACAAAAAAAGTTAATGCATAAATGTTAGATTCAGAATTGAAATAGACATTTAAGGAGTACTGGTCGCATTTTAAAGCAAAAAAACAGGGTTTTCAGACTCAATTAAATGATATTCCTATATTACACTTTTCTTAGAGTTTCTAGTTGGGAGATTTAGCTAGGCTTAAATTTACTAGAAAAATCTCCCAAGTACAAAATCTAAGCAAAGTGTAATAAAGGGATATACATCGGGTGTCCATCAATCGATATTGAGTAAAAATCAACTAATTAGGATCGGATTCCAATATGAGCAGTTTAGTAGAATTTACGGTGCGTTTAGTGACATGCCAATTTTTTTAAAAATTGATTTTTCCAAAAAAAATGAATTTACTCTGAAAAAACAATTTTATTGACGAAAAAACAAGTTTTTTGAGTAAAAAAACCACTCCCCTAGAACCAAATTTATTTTTTATTGACAGATCAATAAGTTTCTGATTTTTTCATTGCAATTATCACTGGTTGCTCTTGGTTGTTCTATAAATAAAAATTTTGAAATTTTTTTTGACGAAAATTTTTAAGTTTTTTTTGTAAATTTGGTAGGAAAAAATTTGGAAATTTTTTTTTGCTAGCGTTTCAGCCAATTTGAAAAAATGAAAAAAAATTTTCGAAAATTTTTTTTCCATTTTTTTAAATTGTCTAAAACGTCTGCAAAAAAATTTTCAGCAAAATTTTTTTTGTCCAGTCGTAGAAAAAAAATTTCAAAAATTCGCAAAAACGTGTAATATGACACCATCTATCCGAGATGTATGTACCAAAAAACTGGTACTAACTGAGTTCAACAAGGCGGTTAATTTCATAATAAAATAATTTTTGTCGGATTAAACGGGCATCCCTTTTTTCTCACTTTTACGTTTTTTTTTCTCGAAAAAATCGAGGTTTGGAGGCCAAAAAATCAAAATTTTGAAATTTTTTATTTTTTTTACAAAAAGTGTGTTAATTTAATTCAGAAGTGGCGTTGAACCAAAAACTATCGATTTGGTATTTGTTGTATAATAATTAAATACTGAAAAACCGAAAAATCGCTATATTTTGATCACGTATTTTTCATATTTTTTTTTCTATTTTAACATATATTATTAACCTCCAAGAAATTTCAGAACAATCCACCCATTATTTCTTTTAGTCGATATTAATGATGGACACCCTATCTATGATAATCATATACAGTATATTATATCATATACTGAAAAGAACACAAACATATCCGTTTGAGGATAATTGAACAAAAACCTTGCTCTAGAAAATCATATCGTAGGCCTCTGATTGGCTGACCAATCAGAAAGAAGCTTTCAAAATTGACAATATTTTCACTTCAAAATGTTTTCAAAAGTTTTGGCTGTTGCAATAATGCCAAATGTACTGTGTTATCTATTGAGCTCAATGTTGCCTATTGCCGTCACCCACTGTATTTCACCTGCGGTTTTGAGACATGAGCGTGCCGTCAGTTTCATGATCTGTGTATTCTCAATCTCAAACACTTCAGAAGTCATGAAACATATTCCAGATTCATTATTATCCATCGCACAACTTTCAGTCGGCACAGCGTTGGCATCACCGTTATCTCGACAGTCTGCAGAACCCAGGATTACATCCCACTAAATATTTCATAAATATGATAAATTATTGTTTTTGAAGTATTGCCTCTATACAGCAGGCTTGTAAATGGGATGGCTTTTGCGTGGGTTTTCCATCGCCTTTTTGCGTAGGTTTAAGCAAAAGATAGGGAAAAAATGGGGATTGGGATAAGAAATTCAGCCGGGGATCATCCTTTTTACAACCATGATATAAAGTAGTAAATAGGGTTTCCAAACCGTTTACAGCATGTCCCATTTTTGCTCATATTCTTACTTTTTGCAGGAGCCAACCTTAACCAATCAAAACGTATACATTGACAAATACGTTGGTGCTTCACAGATTAAAATGTTCATTGACCAATCAGCGGTGGCGATCAGGTTTCTGCAAAAATCTAGGAATATAAGCAAAAATGTGACATACTGTACATTTGGAAATGACTCATCTGAACGACTTTTTAGATAGCTCAAAATGACAACATATATCAAGAAAAAAAATCAAACGGACGATTTTTCTTATTTTGGTTCAAAAACTAATTATAAAAACTTTATATTAAAAAGCTTTACGATCTCAATAGTTTTTGAAACATATTATAAATTTGTCCGTCGCTTTAAATTGCTATATAAACATTTTCAGGACTTTTAGTTTGAACAAAAACGGCATCATTGAAATTACCTGATCTGATGTATTTTGATGCAAAGTTTCCAAAAATTGACATTTTGGGCATTGAGTATTCGCAAGATCGAAGCGACATTCGGTATTTGCTGACCCACATAAGACTGTACTCTGATGAAATGAAATGTTTCCGACTATCTTTCAGATGCAATTATAGTTTTAAATTATAATAAGGGGAGGCACAATGTCGCCGAATGTTTTGCAAGAAAATTTCTGCGAAATTGGGCACTTTCGGCAATATTCGCACTTTCGGCGACAGAAATAAAGTTTTTTGTTAATAAAAATCATGCGTAGGCGCTCGAAATGACGTCACAATTAAAAAGTTATTTAATTTTATAATGAGTTTCACAATTGGTTGAAATTAACTAAATTAACAAAATCCGAAGAATTAAGTAGTTCGTCAAACAAAAATTCAAAAAAAGTGAAATTATGAAATGTAATTGTCAAAAATGACGTCATTCATGACGCACTCACAGTTATTTGTAATAAAAACTTCAAACGCTCACGCAAATCGGCGATTTTGGCACTTTTGGCGATATCAAAGATTATACTTGCTGGTCTCATAGAACTTTGACGTCAGAGACACGTTCAGGACGTGTTTTGATTGGTCAATAAACAAGAGTCAATGTGTATTTACCAATGAAATCACGCGATTCTTTAAGTCTCTGACGTCAAAGTTATACGAGACCAGCAAGTATTACCTTTGATATGGGCANCTATTAGATAGTAAAACCAAGTGAAAAGAAGAAAACATTATCTAGTACTCAGTGAGGAAAAGTAGGTAACTTTACTTTGCGTGAGCGGCAGCTTATTGGCAATCCCGTTCCTAACAGAGTACTAGACAATGTTTTCTTCCTTTTTACTCGATTGTATCTAAATGGGATATATCATTTATAGGGCCCCCATAATTACTTTTTCTAGGTAGTTTTTATCTGTCTCATAATTGTATGCGTCCATGGATTCGATAATCGACATTGCTTTTCGTTCTATCACAAAAAACCTAAATAATAAGAACAGTCAAAATTCCCCACGATTACCTCGAATGTTAAGGAATTTCTAAAAATTTTATTTTCATTTATTTGTCCAAAAATTAAATTAACATAATTTTGGTCTTCAGCACCAAATTGGTGCCACCAATGACATTGGTCCAATGTTTACCATTCCTCCAAGGTTTCATATCAAGTGCAGAAAATAAACAAAAAAAAATATTTTTCTACTGAAAGAAGAGTGAATTTTCAAAAATTTAAGAAGAAAGAGTTCAATCACTAACAATTTTCAGCGCTTGATGGCAAAAATAAGCAAAAAAACTGAAGTTTGACTATTTTTTAAATTTTTAAAATGAGAAAAAAGACAACAGTTGATTTCAAAGACAGGAAAACACTTTTGAGGAAATTTTCGAATTTTGAAAAACAAATCGTACGTTTTGTTAAGCATCAAAAATAAGTGGGCGAGCCAGAATTTGAGGTCGGTCACGTGTCTAGAACTTTATCTGGTTAGAATGATCGAAACCTCGGCTGCAGGTCATATGATTTTGAAAGTTTTACCAGTAAACAGAATTTTTAACCGGTAACTTAAAATCTTAAAATGATCAGCACCTTCAAAAAACACAAAAAAAGTTAAAAATTCTTGGGGTTATGTGAAGCTGCAGTAGCGAACTACTCTAGAGCCGATATTTTTATTTTTCGAAGTCTAGAATTTTCTCAAAAACTTAGATTTTGACAAGTGTCGCCATAACATGATCAGCGCCTTGAGTTTTCAATTAATATTTTTTGCATTTGTATATCTCGAAAAAATCGTGTAATTAAACTGGTGTAGAAGCGAAAATGTATATTCTTTCAGAATGGCAAAAACTGCAAAATCTGTCCGGCTTTCAACTGGCCCCTGGTATTATGAATAAAAAATCTAAAAACATATTTGGAATCCAAAAAACAATGCGCGTTGGGCTATCAGATTTTTTGTTGAAATTCGGTCTGAGTAGCGGTAGAGAGCAAAACATAAAAAAAATCGACGAAATTATTTTTCTAAAGACAAAAATAATGTCCTTATAATTTTATGGGAGACAGGTTGTTAGAGAAGGTTGCCTATGACAAAAATATGGACTCATATTACACCATTGGACCGCTTTATGATTTTTTAATGAACATGTGGTACTAATTTGCTGATTTTAGGTGCAAAATTATTATAATAAAACGATACAATTGAAAATTAACCAAAATAAAAATTTCTAATTGCTCTAAATTTAAACCAATCAGAATCGAGTTAAGACTTCAAAATTTTGATAAAAACGAATTTCTGTTTCATTTCAACGTATTAAACATTCTACATGTTTGTTGTTCTTAAAAATAGCTTTTTGTTCTCATATATCGGACGGCCTAAATCAGCAAAAAAACAATTTTAAAAAGTGCTCACTGAACGGTTGGTCCAGAGTCGAAGGTCTGTGTTCCATTCGCAAATAATTTTCCACAGACAGTTTTCGTCTTCAATATTTCTCCATTAACCGTTGTTGTGTTAAAATTTTTGGTAACTTTTTCTATCGGAATTGTGTTATTGACATCTTCTGAAGGATTCATACATAATGGATTCCCACTGATCGTCGTGCCAGTGATATCGAATTCATATTTACATGCTTTTTAGGAATCAATTTTGAAATTAGGGTTCAGTGTCCTTTTATCAATTTTTTGAAATTTTTCGATAAAAAACATAAAAACTTTTTGCATACATAAACAAAGACAGTTAGATTTATTGGTTACTGGTCGTTAGGTTTATGAAGAATTTGAGCATTGAAAATGCTCAGAATTAATTTTTGGTCATAACAAAGAGGACTCCCGACCAAATTATCGAAATTTTTTTGAAATTTTCGCATTTTTTTATTTTTTTCCAAATGTTTTTTCAAAATGAAGTTCAAAAATAAAGTTTGCTTTAATTTGACCACTTCAACTTTAAAATATCCTCATGACGCACGGCACGGCGCGTCATGACGTAAGCCAATTTTATGATCAGTGTTTTTGGAGTTTAATTTTGAGCCTAATTCCCAAACAAATTGAAGCCGGAAAATTAAAATGCGCGAATGAAATTTTCTGAAATTCTGAAATTTTTTTAAATATTTTGACCCAAAGCATGATGATAATGGGCTCAAAAAAGCGCCGTCAAATTTAAAGAATTGTGGTTGATAACAATTTTTCAAAAATTTATAAAAATTATCCAAAATGTTTTTTCTACAAGATGGCATCCTCGAATTGTCTTAATTATCAGTTTTTCTCAGGAATGCTTGCACCTGATCAATAGTGAAATAATATAAAATAAATTTTATCTGCAAAATGAATAATTTAAGAGGTTTTAATTAAGAATAAGAATTTATTGCTGATCCATTTACTAAGCAAGAAATGTAGTTTTCATCACCAAAAATTTCTGAATGCACAAAATTTGCAAGCCATAAAAATAATTTTATACTTATGAAAGATATTTTCATCTTCTTAAATCACAAAAATCTCTTTTGAAGATCCAAATTCAATTAAAATTATTAATCCTTGAGATCATTTTCATAGATTTTTGAACTTCATTCCCAAAAAATCACACAAAAAAGACAAATGTAAATAAGGAGCAGAATAACAATTAAAATTAAACAAGATCACAAATTTGAGCAAACTTTACAAATGGATATTCTCAATTAAAAATTTTAATTTGCTGTTTTTGTTAAATTTCCTTAAATGATCTTATAATAAGAATTGTATTTGCTTGGAAATTAAACTGTCCAAGATTTCAAAAGTTGAAAAAAATTTTAATTTTCCTAATTTTTATTTTAGTTACCTCTCGATCTGTCGACAATGGCCGCAAGCTGTTCGAAAACAATCATGAAGAAATCGTCTGTTGTACCCTCTGTGACCGCCTGTTGAAACTTTTGGATATCAAAATCGTAGTGCAAATCCATTTGTGGGTTGAACAACTCGGGATGAAGTATACGATCTTTCCAACTGGAATGGCCGTTCACCATTCTTATATTCTGATCAGCACGTTTCAATGCCTCGGCATCTTTTACACATCTCGTAAGGGCGTCCTGCACATGCTGTATATTCTCCTCACCGCAAAAAGCCAATCGGAATCTTTACGGTATCTCGGCGGCACGGGGTCGACACCACCTTTTTTCTTAATCTGAAAACTTCGGATAGTAAACCGAAAAAAATGATTTCTCATCGACCGGCGACGACTCCTCGCAGCCATGGGCAAACGAAATTTATTTCATACAAAACCCATGGCGGCGCGGGGTCCTCCCCGGCCGATGACTCATTCAGTCATAAAATACTATCAGCCAACTTTGAAACCCAAATAACCAGTAAAAACCACATAATTTTATTCAAAAATTTAGGATACGTGGGTTTCAAGGAAACGGAGAAATATTTTTATCTTTTGCGCATTTTTACCTGCATCTTTAACTTTTGTACCGTCTTTACCGTGAGGTCGGCCAAATTTATCAAACTTTCATCATTTTCTTTTGAGCCAACCACCTTAATAGACTTCTTTGCAGATTTCGGCATTGCTAAATATTTTTATTTTTATAGAAATAACATTAAGGCTCAAAAGCGTAAAAATTTAAACCATCAAAAATAAGAATGGATCGTGATATAGTAATTAGCCTTTGTGATCGAAATTCGCCGAAAAAAATTTCACAAAAAAAATATAAACAGTATTTGGCTACAAAAAATAAAAATTAGAGTTTCACGTACCGTATTTTCTCTAAAACAACAATCCGACGAGCAGCTAGAATCAGGAGAACCTCTACTGTCTGAAAATAAAACAGTTAGAATAAACCACTATACGGCTAACGTATGCAGAATCTTATAAAATAAAAAAATAATGATATTATTTTTTTGAAGTTTCCGCGGCAGCGATAAAATCCTTATGAGAACGGTTCATTAGTGAAATACAACAAAAAAAAAGCCAAATACAATAAAAAAAATCGACCACAAAATCAAAAACATATCGACTTTCAAAAATAGGACGTCACATGACAAGTTAATTTCAAAAAAACGTTTGTCTATAGATTTAAAAATACTAGTCGCTATTATACGCGATGAATAAGCGCCCAAAATCGTATAAGCCCATGCTGTGATTTATGTGTCAACTGTAAACTAATATGTTAACTGTACCTTCTGTCATAAGCAAGGGTATAGTAAGCCTTGGTTACCTTCTATCGAGCAATAAACTACAACAAACAAACAAAGGTCTTCAATTTAAATTCAGAATGTATGGTTGAAAACAGTGAATTACGGCGAATATTTGGCAGTGTTATTGGCAGTGTTATTTCTTTGATGCTGATTGGTTGATTTTTTACCAATCAGAAGGCCGCATTTACAAAAAAGTTTAAATTTTCAAAATTTTCAGTATGTTTTAT
Source organism: Oikopleura vanhoeffeni (assembly GCA_004367855.1). Lineage (NCBI taxonomy): Eukaryota > Metazoa > Chordata > Appendicularia > Copelata > Oikopleuridae > Oikopleura > Oikopleura vanhoeffeni. The sequence continues at coordinate 509,202 of SCLH01000426.1, read as the reverse complement.
TACCTACCTGCAAATCAGCACTTGAACCCCTGCTGCAAATATGTGTTAAAATTTGAAGGTGTGTAAAATGTAATAAAGCAAGGATTGAAGAAAATACGGCCTGAGTTTTCTTGTTTACTGCCTTTTTATTCTCTGGAATAAACAAAAAAAATAATTCTGAAAAAATATAACGCGTTGATAGGATTAGGCGACGCGAGAGATCCGTTTTCGGGTCTCAAAGCAAAAAAAAATATTATGAGTCAAAAACATGGTAGAAAATGCTCTACAACTCAGCCTCACCAAAAATTATCATCGCTTGAATATCGACGAAATAAACTTTTTTTCCGAAGTTCTACAACTTTATTATCAAATTTTGGTAAAAACTCGATCTACTGTGATTCTTCACAAATATCATCTGGCAAATAAATTATTTATTCTAAAAGGTCATTGAAGCGATTGATTTAATCGTTTATGAATTTTAATAATTAATATTATCAATGATAATTTATCATTTTCAATCCTAAAACAACATTTTATTTAAGATTTCTTCGAATCATCAAAATCTGAAAATAAAAATTTGAGCTCATTTTCGCAAGTATGGAACTATTTTTATTTGGCAACAGTGTGCCAAAAATTTTTAAACTCAGTTATCAAAGCATTTTATTTCGTTAACCCTTGGAATCATAGAGCCGATATATCGGCTCAAGCCTACCTAAAACCTTTTAAAAAGGGCAAAAAAATGTCACAGAATTGTTTCTTCAGAATACATCATGAAGAATTTTGCGGTGATTCCGAAAAAATACTCATTTTTGTTTTGGATATTTGGTTTGAATATTACGGGGAGTTGATTTTGTGAGATTTTTCGCCGAAGTTTTACTTCCGGAGAAATTATTTCGAAACTAGACATTAAATACAAATGTGAGATAAGCCAGTTTTTAGGAAAGTGTTTTTTGCATACAAAACACTTAATAGTAAAATTCATTCGTATCTTGGGAGTCCCAATTTATGTAATTTACGATGAAAGTTTTTATTTGGTGATTTGAAAATTTTTTGCAAAAAATAAGTACTGTAATACAGTGAAAATTTGAAAAAAAAACGCACAAACGTCATTTTGTTTTTAAGTTTATTGATAACTTTATAACTGATCTGGTCATTAATGATTAAGCGTCGTAAATTACGACTCGTAATATGCGATTAAATGATGAAATCGAGTCTACGAGTTAATAATATATTTTTATTTTTAACTCAATGGTGTCATAAACGGTCCACCTCCCGCATTCCACAGTACAGCGTTTTTTAATATGTAACTTGAAATTGCACGACCGCGGTGGAAAGGGGGAACGGAATAATAAGGGATTGTTAGAATCAGATCGGATCGTACTTAAACTATTGAATCGTATCGTTTTTTTCGATTCGAGATAGTCGTAATTTTGGTATCAATTGATCCGACTTGATTCGAATCTAACTCTCCAAACACTAGGTCATTTTTTTATGTGGAACTATTTGTTTACTACTGGAGTATTCACCCTAAGAGTAGTTCTTTTATATATTTATCAGTTCTACTTTGGCCCCAATCCGAACCCTACCTAAAGTGCATAATTGTTCATGAGTCCTGTTTAGTTTAAGAGCGTTTTAGAAAATTTTTTGAGTTTTAAACTAATTAGCTTCAATTATTTAGCTATGAATAATAGCCTTGAAAGGACATTGATTAAGAGCAGGTTACGTTTTGAGAATACATAGACTATTTTTAAGAGGGTAGTGTCTAAAAATTGTATACAGTGCCCGATACGAGAGGAACAAATTTCATTACCCCCGAAATAAACAATGTTAAATCTACCTACGCGAGAATTTAGTTTGACCAATAGCGGCCAAGCTTGAACAGCTTATAATGGAAAATATTACGCAAGTCGTGTTTTCCAAATCGAAATCAGAATCGGATTAGATAGACGAAACTCGTTTCACGCGATGAGTTTTCTGACTTTACATATCGGGCACTATAGGAAGTAAAAATGATTTCATGAAGTCATGTATGGAATAAAAAAGACTATCAATCTGCTTCAAGTGTTTTTTGATATAAATATATTTACGGGGGTAGTTGTCGCTAAATAAGGCACAAAAAAAATTTCCGTATTTTATTGCAGTGCCTCTTTATGACAATATGGAAAATTACAAGTATTTTTATACTCGTTTTATTTTTATACATAAAAATATTTTTATGAAATAAGGTAAAATTTCTTGATTTTTTGAAAATTAAAAGACGATTTATCGAAAAACGAGAAATAAATTTGAACAAAACTCTCCTTTAGGACTCTCACCTAAATGATCTGCAGTGCAGATTCTGCACAAACTTCTCAGCTAACACATTCACATTGAATGTGTCACATTTTGATTAATAACCCTAAAATAGGATCAAAATATTGTTAGAAAAATTATTCCTTCGGTTTTGTTAGCTCGTTTCTGATTTGACGAGCTATCCGTTACATTCCAATTCATTTTAGGATGCAAGATTGGCCATTGAAAACCCCCGATTCTCAATTTTTTAGCGACGTTCAGCCCCTTAAATGAAATTGAGAAAAAATTTTCATTAACGCTCATTTAGGGACGACTGGCCCTTCAAAAAGCTTAAAATCGGGGTTTTTAATGGCCAATTGTCGCAAAAGTACAAATCGTTGAACCAAATATTATCGCTCTCGAATGTATCTGAAAAAAAAATCTTGCATCCAAGAAAAATCAAAATTGACGGATTAATCGTTCAATTAGAAACGTGCTTACAAAACTGACGAAATAAGTTTTTTCAAACTGTATCTCCTCCGTGAGTTTCAAGGTACAACAATGATTTATGACTTAAATTAACCGTACACTTTTTTCGAAAGTTAAAAACCGTCCTCCTTTTTTCATATCAATTCATCATAAGAATTTTACTGTTTCCTATTCGCCCTAAAAAAGCACCGTGCAACGTAGGCAGATCATCTAGGAGCGCTTTAGAAAAAATCTGGGATTTGGCTTCAAAATCACCAAAAACAGTATTTTGACCCTATTTTAGGGGTCTCAATCAAAATGTTTCTCCTCCCTAGATTTGAAAGTAAAACATTTGGAACCTACCTGTACATGAATGTGCAGCTGGAGAGTCCATGCAGATCAATAAGGTGAGTTTTGTCCAATTTTTTTATCTCATTTTTCAATAAACCGTGTTTTGAATTTCCAAAAATCAAGAAATTTAAACTTATTTCATACGAAATATTTTTGAAGCTATCAAAAGTCCCTCAAGACCATTTATAAAAATAAATCGCGTACCAAAATGCTTGTAATTGTCCATATTTTCATAAAAAAGGCATTGAAATGAAATTTGCGATATATTTTTTATGAGCCTCATTTAGTGATGACCACCTCCTGAAAAGAACTTGTAATTTTCATCATGGGTCAAATTGGATCTATTGTAAATCCTCAATAATCGTGATAAATAATTCATTCAAAAAAGGTTGTTGAGGCGATTGATTTAAAAATATTGTAAAAAATATTATCTTGATGCACCGGAACAAATGAGGAAGAAATAAAACAATTATTGAAATATGTCAGAACTCTGTTGGGAATTGAGATTTTATCTTGAGATAACGTCACAGTTACACAAGTATAAATATCGAACTCAAAAGTAGCTGGAGATATAAAGTAGCTGCACATAGCTGGAGAGATTTTGAGAACAAAATGAAAATTCATATTTTATATGCAATTATTAATTCCGCGAAAATTGAAGCTAAAGTAAGTTATTTTAATCATCAAAATTCGGGGAAAGAAGACACTTTTAGGCTTTTTAGGCTTTTCAGATATACCAAAAATCATGTAACTTAGGAAATAGTTGACTTAATTTTCATGCCCATGGTCAACCTTTCAAAAGCCTTCTTTTTTTTCATTGTTTTGTCACAGTTAAAACACTATTTCGTTATGTAGCATTACCAAACTACAAATTTTTATTAATTTTTATTGAAAGATTGAGTTCGAATTTTAATTTTTGAATTTCTAAAAATTTCAAAAATATTTTAAAATTTTGCGGATTTTTCATTCAAAATTGTCTCTTGTGTTTTTATTGAAATCTGTTGGTAAGAATATTAGAAATGGCCACTTGATCTTTTTTCATAGATGACTACATATTTTTAAACAGCTCTTTGAAAACTAAAAGAAAAATGTAATTTGTCATTTTTTGTCAATTTTTTTTAATATTCGAAAAAATTTTCGCAAATCGAGTCCAAAAATTTTGATTAATGGTTTGTCGAATTCTTTATAAAAAGTCAGTTAGAATCACGATTTTGACTTTATAAATATCGAACAAACTCAAAAGTAGCTGGAGATAGAAAGTAGCTACACATAGCTGGAGAGATTTTGAGAACAAAATGAAAATTCATATATTATATGCAATTATTAATTCCGCGAAAATTGAAGCTAAAGTAAGTTATTTTAATCATCAAAATTCGGGGAAAGAAGAAACAATTTGACTTATTAAGGACTTGAAATAATCGTACATGTATGATTTTGGAACTAGTCTGTACCTGATTTTCAAAGTGAAAAATGCTATTTCGTGAACTAAGCATTACCAATTCAAAAAAATGTATATCACAATTTTTGAATAGTTTACAAAACTAAATTCGGAACGGTTATGATCATAAATCACGGAAAACGGGGGTCATATCTTCAATATTTGTTACACGTTGTTAACTGTGACTCGAAAATCCGACTTAGAAAACAAATAAGAAAAAATTTAAGAAAATCATTATTTTTCGAAATTTATTTTCGCTCAAAAGACTTTAAAATTTTGAAACTATCATCGGACTTTGAAATTTTTTCTTATTTTTCGCAAAAATTAATTCAAAATGGCATCTCCGGATTTTTGGTACCTCTATTTGTATAGAGAAAAAATAAAAAAATTGATAATTAAATAAGTATTTTTCTATTGGCTGGCACAACGTTAAAAGGAGTAGTGGCTACGCATTCTAACCAAAAAGTGATAAAGGGATATACTAAATAACTAAATAAAAAAATAGAAGAAATCATATTTTTTCTTACATTTGAAATTTTGCAGATGTTTTTGGTCATCTGGGTTAACACTGCTCAACCAATTTTTCATGTTTCTCATTATGCATAATTAATAATGATTAATTATCTATTTGATCAAAAAATAAAGTTTTAATTTTATTTATATTAAATATCTTGCATCGATTTACTCCGATTATTTAAGACTTACAGTATTATACATATAAATTTGAATAGAAAATCTTAGAGTGGGGAAAGTGTTCTTTACCTAGCGTGTCCACCAATCGATTTTTTGGCCAAAATCGACCACTTAGGGTTGATATTCCACATGCACTAGTTTGAGTGAAATTTTATGTCGCGTTTTTGGTATATTATTCCTAAAAATTAATAATTTATTTCAAAAAATTGTATTTTTCACCAAAATACGTTTTTTTCACCCGCAAATTCGCTCCAAGACAGCCCAATAAGAGATATATTTTTTTCTGAAAACTCAGCAGTAGTTCTGTTTAACCCCCTCACACCCTTTGACTATCTAAAGGCAAAAAAAATTTCGGGAGCCCAAACGGCGCAGAAATAACATCGTCACAGACCTACAATTTCAAATATGTCATAGAGTTTGCCATTTATTTCCAGAAATATTTGTTTGAAAATTTTATTACGATGTCGCCGTTCGAAAGTTATTTTTCCTACCTTTTTTAGGTATTTCGTCAAATTTCTTAAAAAAATAATGGTTGAAAACGATACATAATTGCATTTCCTTTTTAGTAAAACTAAAGTATTGTAAGCTTTCGATTTATATTACATCATGTCTCAAATCTATAATTTTTCAGAGTGAGGAGAATTTTCTTCTAGCGATTCGCACAAAAGTAATTAGCATAGTAGATTCGCTAGAAAAATTCTCCTCCTCTTGAAAAATTATGAGATTTGAAAATGAGTTGTAATAAATCGAAAGCTACATATTAGTTTTTACTAAAAAAGAAATTGCCAATTATATATCTCAAAACAAACAAATTATTTAACGTATACATAGAATCGAAATTCTGAGGAAGCAAATTTTAAGGGAAGTATTTAAGGATTCTTGATATTAATTTTTTTATCTGCGAGTCTCTATACGAAGAATAATATTTTTCACAAGTGATTTTTTAGAAACTTCAAAATAATGAAGAATAAATCTTTCTCAAATTTTTTTCGAAAGAATTGAACGGCAATTTAACCTAAATAGGAGCCAACAAAGACAATATCGATCAAATATTAGAACATAACGTGGTATGATTTTAAGTTTTCAGCTGATTTAGCAATATTTTTCACATTTACTCATATATTTCGACGCGCGGCGATTATAAATAAGTGTTTTGTAAGCGATCAAGGATATCATATTTAAATTTTGAGACCAGTTTGTTCAATAGTAAAGTTTCACTCCTGAATTTGTAATTATATGCTCATTGTAAAAATTGTATGGTTTTTCAAGAAATACAAGGTGCAGTGAACCTCTTCTTTCCTCCCAGTTATCTAGGTTTACAAACTTCGAAAGTTTAGGAAATGTTACGTGTTTGTTCACTTAATTTTTATTTGATCGGAATCAGTGACACAATAAGTAATATTGATATCTTTCCCAGTTTCTCGTGATAGCGCTCAAAGTATTGCCTTTACGATAGGCTTTTGGGTGTTGAGGCGAAGTTTCTCGTTTCTGGGTGTGAGGGGAGGTTAATGCGACATTTCTCAAAAAACTTTGCTAGGCTAAGCGCCTAAGCTACTCGAAAAAAAAGTTCGGTATGTTGTTTTTTTAGGAGTATGTAAAAAACTAATTAAGGAAATTTGAAAAAAACGTTCGAAAAATGTTTAGGAAAAAGGTTTCCGATTTTTTCAATTATTTATTATCTATTTGATCAAGAAATAAATTTTTAATTTTATTTATATCTTGCATCGATTTATTCCAATTTTTCAGACTAATAAATTTGAATGGAAAATCTTAGAGTGGGGAAAGTGTTCTATCCCCTATGTACAAAACACTTGCTTAAATTTTACGACTGATGCTACTGGAGAGCAAAAACGGGATATTATTTGTACTGACAGATTTGGGGAAGAAGTTCATTATTCAAGATGTACTCAAAAAGAACCCGCAACAAAGCAACCTTGCAAAATTTCGTGTCCGACGCCAAAATGCATTTTAGGACAATGGAATGAGTGGAGGAAAAGTTTCGAATTCATCAACTAGTAATCTCAAGATTTTATATCTTAAATCCGGGAAGAGAACCCATTTTCGAGCCAAAATTTTAGTATCATTCACTAAAAATGGGCTCTCTTCCCGTATTTAGATATAGAAGGGGATGTACAAAAAGGCCCATATCGCCGTAAGCTTGTTGTCAAGACAATTTGGTGATATTGGGCACTTTCAGCGATATAGGAACTACATCGTATAATAAGCTTTTTCGTTTAAAAATTCGATGCGTAGGCGTTCGAAATGACGTCATAATTTAGAAAGTTTGAATCAATTTTATAAGGAGTTTAACAATTCGTTAAATGAAGTGAATCACTATTGGAAATTTAGCCTTGAAAATCACGTCATTCATGACTGATGAATCATGACGCATTCAAACAAATTTTAACAAAAACCTGAAATTGCGTGGGCGTTTCGACGATATTGACACTTCCAGCAATATCGGCAATGGAAGTGGTTTAGCTAAAAAATCGTGAACTTGCGTAGGTTTTTCAACGGCATTGGCAAATTCGGCGATACTGGGCCAGCGATATAGGACCCTCCCATATACGGTATGTTCCTTATTTCCGAGAAAATTCGAAAAAAAAGTTTCAATGGCCGCAAAGAGAGTAATAACAAGACAATTAGGGATATACTGTATTTGAGATCAACTTTTGTATGATATAAGTTATATCATATAACACAAAAATGAGCACAAGTCAATCAGACGATACCAGTAGTTATTATCGTCATTTAATCTCATTCACTTATGCAGCATAAGTTATGCTTCATTTTTCGTTTCATATGAAAATGTTCCAAAGTAACCTTGAAAACTTAAATGATCCGAAAAACCATAAATCGCTTTTTGGGCAATTGTAACAAATCCTCATTTGAGTTAAGTTGCAAAAAACCAATAAATTCGTTTAACTTTTCTTCAATTAAAAATTAAACGAATACAAAAGGGAGCTCAATATCGCCGAATGTGCCGGAATTGCCGAAAAAACCTACGCAATTTCACGATTTTAAGCTAAAATACTCTCAGTGCCAATATCGCCGAATGGGCCGATATCGCCGAATTTTCCAATATCGCCGAATTTTTTTGAGATTTATATCTCAAATTACTTTTTGAGCGTCCTGAACGACGTCATTTTCAGGATTGACATTCCCAAATCTAGTCTTTTCGACTTTTATTTGATTGCCTTTGGTGGAGTATTTAATTCTACGCATTTTAGTAATTTACTTCATACGAATCTATTGTGAAACTCCTCAAAAAATTCAAAAATTGTTCGACATATGACGTCATTTCGAGTACCTACGCGTTTTTTCCATTTTTTTGAACATAAAATTGTATTTTTGTTCCTATATCTCCGAATTTGCCAATATCGCCGAAATTTGTATGTTGCGCAAAACGACAACAAACAAAATTGAAAATTGCGCAAAGGTGCATCCAAGATAGAGCTCTTTCAAAAAGACGATAAAAAATTATAAGGGTGTTATGATAACACTGTTATCCGTAGAAAAATATCCCTGACAAAAACTTTCTTGTTTTTGCTATATCTTATTTTTTCTAAATTTCAAAATTGAAAGTTAATTTTATTTTGAGATTTAGAAAAATTTCAGGTATCGAATTTTAATGTTAAATTGAAGTTTATTTCGAGGCATTATTTTTAAAATTTGAACAAAGGCAAACCCCTTGCTTAAGCAAATTAAGATTTTGCAAAATATTTGGAAATGGACGACAAAAAATAAACGCTTTTAATTGGTTTAAATTTGAACAAATTAGTCCTCATAACTATTTTATTTTTGAATTTGATGGTGAAGAAACTAAATCTAAGTCCGTGCTCTAAAACGTGTCTTCCATCATTTCGATATCGCGACCGTGGGATCAAAGATTACGCCCCAGATTGCAATAAAAGTCAATTTGTCGAATTTATTAGTTGTCGCGAAATGAGTGACTGTATTCTACCATCAGAGGAAATCGTCTCATCTGATTGGTCTCCATGTAAGGAGGGTTATTTAAAAAAATGATTTGGTTATCACAAATCGCCCCAGTTTTTAGAAAATTTATATATTCTAACTTTTTTTAATAAATATTTTAGTTACCACTCTCGCTCTTGTGGGGCGATTTGTGGTGACCCTGAATTTTGACCAGTCAAAATTTTGAAGTCAAATAAAAAAGCAAAATTATACTAAACAAACATTAATTAAGATATTTTTAAGCCAGCATGAAAACTAAAAATTATAGATTCGAAATGGTTTGAATTTTGACTTTTCAAAATTTCAAAAATCACCATCTGATTTTTGAGTAAAGTGTCTTAATACAAATCGCTCATCAAGTGATTTCCGAAAAATTAGGACGATTCTTACTAAATGGCGTTTCTTTCAAAAACTAATCAGGAATATATAAACTTAACAAAAAACTTGGCGTTCTATGGTAACCCACTGCATATCAATAAATTTTACCGTGGAAATATAATATTTTAAATGTAACTTCAAAATTAACAATCTTCGTCAGCAACAAACTACACAAACTGGTGTGCAAAATATCACATTGACCAGCATGAATTCGATGGAGAGCGCAAGAGTTTCAAGAGCATGTTCAATAGATACCGAATGTAAATTGTCGCGATGGACAGAGTGGTCTACTTGTAGGGAAAATAATAATTTTGAAAATAGAAGGGATTCAAAATTTGAAAAAAAACAGGAGATCAAAAAAAAAATTTTGCAGACAAAATTGGATTTAAGGGGTTTGATAAGATCAGAAAACCTTTTTTGAATACTCATAATTTGTTTTCCGATCAATACATAATTATGTTGATGGCTTGTTGGACCAACCGGTAAATATACAACCGCAAAATACATAACCGCAAGTCAAAAAAACAAAAGTGATGTTTTTTCTCACCTTATTTCAGATAATTAGATTTTTTATAAAAAGCATAAATAAAGCAGGATGGCTAAAAGGGATGGCTTTTGCTTGGGCTTCCATCCTTTTTCTGCGTAGGTCAGCAAAATGTAAGGGAAAATGGGGATGGGGATAGAAAATCCGGTCGGGATGCATCGCTTTACAAGCTTGATCAGAAGGGTTATGAAATTATGTTGTGAAATTATGTTGTGAAATTATGTTGTGAAATTATGTTGTGAAATTATGAACCGGTGTTAGTAAAACTTTAGACCATTGTAGCGGTAGAAAGCAAAACATTTTTCAGGTCAAAATTTTTTCGATTTTTTTATTTGATATACAGTCCCTGGCCCTTAACCCTTGGAGGCTCCAAAGCGCGATTTTCGGTCCGACTTTGAGCGCTTATTACGGGAAAAGGGAAAGTGCTGGCAACTTTATGTTCTCTAGTCCACGAGATTAAGGAATAGACTTTAAACTTAAATATTATGTAATTCACATTTTGACTTTATTAACCCTATATAAAACTGACTTTTAAAAATTGTGCTTCAACCTACGCAATTTTATTGTGAGCAAATGGGAACGTCAGAACAAAAACTAATAAGGGAAAAGATTAAGAATTTGATTTTCTAAAAAAGTGACTTCCTCAGAAATAACCTGCAATTTTGCGTCTTTATTCTACAGGTGTTTTGCGAAGAAAGAACCTAACTACACCAATTTTATCGTATCTCACTTTTAAGGGTATCCCGGTCTCTAAATGACATATTCTCGATAAATATTAGCCAAACAGAGCTTCAGGATATAATTCAGATAGCCAGTTTGTAGAACTAGCCTTCATCATGCGTAAAACATGTGTCCAAAACTTTTTGCATGACCAACTCCTTCACACATAAACGGCACAAGAGCGCCACCTAAGCCAAAACGCAAAATCTATCTCCTCCCAGGTTTTATTTTGAAATAATCCAAATTTAAACATAAACCTGTATAATTAGTATTTGAACTTCTGAGGAGCCGCTTTTGTCGATAAGTGCTATATTCATTCTAGAATATGTTAAAAACCAGTCAAAATACCGGTTTTTGGACTTTTTTCATCGGAAAATCTATTCTCCTCCTAGGTTAAATTTCAAAATTCACTCAAAGTTTTTGTAAAACTGGTAGCTCGAAACAAATAGAAACTTCTGAGGAGCCGTTTTTTTCAATTTTGACCCCAAACTCAAAATATGAATTTTTGCAGGTCACGTGAAAAAATTTCCGAAAAAAAATGTTGGTTCGATTTTTTCGAAAGTAGGCCCAAAAGAAAGCTGGGGAAACACTGAAGAGAAAGTGGCTTACGTCAACCCGATATTTTGAATTTTTAGTGGTCAAATTGACACAAACGTATTTTAACATAATTTTGAGAAAAATACTTAGAAAAAAAATCGAAAAAACGCAAAATTTTCGAAAATTTTTTTGTTGTCATTTGGGTTGTTTTATGCGTTCAAAACATAAACAAATGATTTGGTGCATTTTTAATGCACATAATAACTGCATAAAATGTAGGAGCCGGGATACCCTTAAAGAAAAAAATTTACTCAGATCCGCCAGGACTAAAATGAAAATGTAGCAGTTTTAGAAAATTTTTTCCTAAAAAGTGAATCATTCAGAAGCAACTTGCAATTTCTGGTATAATCTACAGGGGGTTTTGAAAATACTCCGGAGCCTCCAAGGGTTAAGGGAGTACTGGTCGCATTTAAAGACTCTGACATGAAATTTTCCAGATTAGTTTTAAAATGTTTTTTTCTGAAAATATGGATAAAAATAAGTTGATCAAATGTCTTTTATTTTCATTTGTCATAAAAAAGTATTTTCATCGCGATTTGAACATATTCAGTGTGATTTTTTTCAAATTTTGGAAATTTCTGAGAATTTGAATCGCGGTTTTCAAAAAGACGAGATACAAAAATGCAAATTGTGGAACTCGGGGCTTTGCGCGTTATCTTCAAGGATCGTATACATACCAGTTTTAGGTTTCTGCCGGTCAAAATCCAGGAGGAGTAGTATTTTCCCCGAGGCACTCAAAATAAGGCCAAAAAACAGTTTTTTGCTCATTTAAGGCGCCGGATGAAATTTCGGGGTTCTGCTCACGTTCTCTGTGGTCAATAAACAGCTATAAAATATTCTCTATCTTCAAAACTCAGGAAGGAGTAGGCTTTTAAAGCGAAAATAGTGCCACTTTTGAAAGATCGTCTGATTGGTCGGCCCAATCAGAGGCCTTCGATTTGTTTTGTGAAAGCAAGATTAATGTTCAATTATCCCTAAAACTGAAATACATATGTTCGTGCTGTTTCTAGTACTTCATTGAGGCGACGCTGAAAACCCTGTTTTGGCCTTAAAATGCGACCAGTACTCCCTTTAAAAGTAGTCCCTTAGAGCGCGCTTTATCCCCTATGAGTCATAGGCTATTTTTGAGAAAAAAATTTGTCCTTTAAAGCCATTTTAAAAATTATGCATTTTTTTGCATTTATGCTTAAATAAACTCGATATCATCATATTATTGTTAAATATCAAGTTTCCCGCCAAAAAGTGTGTATTTATTTGCTTAGTGGGACTCCCCCCACTGTGGGAGTCTCAGGTATTCCTAAAAGCGGATGTTTCAATAATTGTAACAAAATCGTCAATGAAATACGCAAAAACATAATGATTTTTGAAAAGTTTAAAATGAAACCGGTATTTCAATAACATACACGTATTTAAACGTCTTGGCAGTTTCTCAGACGTCCTAACCAACAAACGGCCTGACTTTGGCACTTAGTTGGGAAATTTATATCCTCTTTTCACACTATGAGTGAGATTTGGTCCGTGTCTAGTGAACGTAGTTGGTTTTCTAGTGCAATGGACCAAATCTCACTCCTAGTGTGGAAAGGGTATATGCATGTATAGTGCGTGCAAATATAGTCTTTACTGTACTTATTATAAAACCCTAGCTTAGCTGTAGCGAATTTTTTAGATGTATTGGGAAAGGGTTTTAAGCTGTAAAACCAAATTTCACCGGAAATTCTCTTCAAACAAAAAAAAATTTCAAAAGTTAAGTTTTAAATTTTGCTCAATAATTTTCTTCTTTTAAATCTTGGACAACCATTCATGAAAAATCACAGTTTTTATTGCTTATTTTCATAAAATTCAATAAAAAAGCCAAAAAACATATGTATCAAACGTCCTGACAGTTACTAAAACGTCCTGGCAATTAATCCAAACGTCCTCTCACAGGTGTGAGAACTTTTGAGTCCTTGTGTATTTTATCATCTGATATTTTGCCAGTCTTACCGAATTAAATTCATTTTTAAATAAATTCAGCGTAATATTTGAACTAAAAAAAAATATTTCTTTGAAATTTTCAACTGAGCAATTAAGCCTTGAGGCAATCACTGATAATAAATTTACTCTGATCTTGAAGCAAATCGTCGGCTGAATTACAAAACTTGACAAAAAAATCTATAAAAGTTGTTTTTCACTAGAAAAATGCACCGACCCCTTAAAGCGCCTTTAATCCCCTCTGACCCCTTAAAGCGACAGATTTTTGAAAATGAAAATGCGCTTTTAGGGGTCAGGGACTGTAACTGAAGTAAGTTACTAAACAAGCCTCGGTTAGTTCAAAAAGCAAGAATAAGATCTTTATCACTTCTAGATCGAAAGTTATAGCCAATCGATTTTTTACAAATTTTTAAAACTTCATTTAATATTTTTCAAATTTAAAAAAATTTTAAATCCAATAAAAGTCAAAAGCGAACACGATATCCGATTACGTGGATAAGTCAAAGTATAAATGACTGTGATAAATTAGAAGAAGAACAATTTTGTAATAACACTGAAATTTACAACTGGAAAGTTTCAACGTGGAGTGAATGCAAAATTTTCAATATAAATACAAAATTAGCATGTGGCGAAGGCATTCAAACTAGAAATATTTACTGTGGTAATCAAAATGAGGTAAAATCATTGCAATTATAAAAATAACAAAACCTGTTAGCGAGCCTGATTCAAATGATGCTAAATGCGTAAAGATGATTGGCTGATGTTAGCTCTCTTTTGGTTAAGCCAATCAGCCGACTGCATCATTCCGGTTAATTGAGCAATATTTGAATCAGGCTTCCCGAGTCGGAAATCCCGACTTATTTGGCTGGAAATCCATATCTTTATAGTAGTTCAATTATTTTCCCTAAAACTGTTAGTCAGCTACTTATAAAAATTTACCGTTAAATTTAAAAATTGTCCACGAACGGCGCTAAAAAGCAAATATTAAACATTTTAAAATTTGTTAATGAATTTAGAATCTGGCCGACTCCTGCCACCATGTGGTAAATTTTTGAAGAAAAAATTTTGCCAAGTTTTTTTTGAATGACAGGCACACAAAGCACACAATTGAAATTACCCTAGGCTATCGACTTCAAAAGGTTTTATTAATGAGCATTTTCAAGGTCGTACAAGATGAAAAATTCTGTGATTCATTTATGAAACCAAAATTTGAGCAAAATTGCGAAACGAAATGTCCATCTAGATGCACTTTTACAAAATGGACTGAGTGGTCACAATGTCTTCCTGATGTCTGTGAAGGTAAATAATCGGCTTCACTTTTAATACTTTGAGATTAAGAGCTGATATCCCAAAAACTTGTGCGTCTTGAAGAACAACTCTTCACGGTGAATTGTGGTTTAACAGTAATCTGATACAATCTCACCTACGCCGACACCAACGCTTTTAAAAAGCCTCCTAAA
>SCLH01000426.1:470995-488397 GCA_004367855.1 Oikopleura vanhoeffeni | reverse complement strand
GATAATAGAGAAGAATTTATGAAAAAGAGAAAAGAAATCGCATGTACCGTTCGTGAGGTATACTTTTTTTTGTAAAAGAATCTACATATTGTCTATATTTAACTATAGCAAGGAATTTTCAAAAATAATTTTCGGCGAATTAAGATGAATTTATAAAATATGCTTGGTTTCAATTGTAGAGAATTTTTTTCTGACCAATAATATCGGCATTATGTGATTTTTCGATACGTGGATATGACGGTATACTTCAATGGAAAGAAATACCAGCAATTAGGTTTTATGCATTTAAAGGTTGATGTGATAATATATTCTAAAAATGAATCAATTTTTGACTTCTCAAGGTTACGGACTACAATATACAATTGGAAAAATAAACGTTCACTTAATTCTCACGAAAGATATTTGAGTTTTAAAAAGGGCCTATTTTTCCCCAGCAAATTGCGGGAAGCACCCACAATCCCCTTAAAAAAAACAATAAAAGATTTAGATTTTTTACAAAATTTCAGTGTGCCAAATTTACCATTGGAAAGTTGGAAACTGGTCGGATTGTATTCCTCGACACAAAAATCGTCTGATAGACATCTCTAGTGGTTATTGTTACCGAGGATTCCGAACGCGTTCTGTGAACTGTGTGGATGAAAATAACTTATTATCAAGTTCAGCATGCCCGCCATCAACCAAACCTATCAGAAAAGTTGCTTGCCAGGTTGAAGGGTCAAAAAATTAATTACAGTCACTAATAAATTTACAGCTAACAAAGATACCAAAACTTCAAAATTATTCTAGATCATTTTTCACAAAAAAATATTTTTGAAAACCTCAGCCAATCATCTTCACACATCAAGCATCATTTAAATCGGGCTTTCCGACTACGCACGGGTAGAATTTCTATAAAAATAAACTAAAACTAGAAAAAAATTTGAGAATAATGGTCGAAAAAACTCGAAAATTTGTTTTTTAAATTAAAACTTTTTAAAATTTGCTGAGATGAGCGAATTCAAATTCTCTGTTGTTGTATCAAGCAGCGCATTTATTAAAATTTCTTTGAAAATATTTCTTATACTGATCGTAATTACGCGTAATACAATACTGATCGTGGGGAGCGTTCTGAGCGGTGCGAGAAAGCTCGTTTTTTGTATTAAATAACTTAAACTTACGCATGACTCGGAATGGTTTCCGCGATGAGTATTGTACCTCAAAATATTATTGTTTTTGTTTGGCAAAACTTTTCAAAAATTGTTAACCAAAACCAGATTTTTCGATAATTTCGCCAATTTTTAAATCAGAAAATTAAGTTTTTGTCGAACAATTTTTCGAAACTTTTAATCAAAAGTTTCAGAATTGAATAATTAAAAAAACTTACAAAAAAAACTTTCTATTAACCTTTTAAAGGTTGAATGTCTATCAAATTGCGTTATCTCTGACTGGAGTAGTTGGATGACATGTTCTTGTGACGCTGAAAAGGCTGTAGAAACTCGTCAGAGACTGATTCTCAAAATTCCCAGTACAAATGGCACAAAATGTCCAGTTAATCTTATGGAGGAACGAGATTGTGCTCCAAAATGTAATCAACCTAATTTTGTGCTTGGTAACTGGGGAGTTTGTCATGTTGTAAATGGCTATTATCCAGATGAAACTTGCGTGGGCGTGAAATATCGGTCGGCAAAATGTGTACTAAAAACTGAAATTGAAAATATCGAGCTACCTACAACAAAATGTACAAAACAAACTTTACCACTGACGATTAGCTACGGGTGAAAATATCCATATACAGTATATGATATACTATATCATATTTGACATCATATATTATATCTATTACGGCACTTGCTGGGGCTTTTATGCCACTTTTTTTGCTAATTTTTTATATAATTCGGCTTTTGAAAACGACTTATCCGATTTAGATATTAGATAGCTCAAACTGAGCACAAATATCCGAGGAATAATAAAATACCATAAAATTGCTGCGAATCGGACCATTTTTAGATTTTTTCCGAGATTACTGAAATTGTTTAATTATCGGTTTTTGTTAAAATTGGAAACAATGGAAAAGTTGGAAACAATATTTTGATTCGGAGCATTTTTTTTATTTATTTACTTTCAAATACGACGAATTAAAAAAAATGTTGACTGAAAAAGTGGCATAAAAGCCTTAATAGATATATGGATCACCCGCCCTCAGAGTACAAATCCTAAATATTTGAAAAATGCGAAATCTGAGCATTTGATTGGTTGATCCTTTCTTAATCTGACCAATGAAATCCGCTTATTCCGCAATCAAGGGTTTTGATTGGGTGCTAATATCTTGCGTTGTTTGTATCATTCAAATATTTAAGATTTGTACTCTGAGGGCGGGTAATCCATATGGCTCCTCACCCCTGGTAGTCCGATTTAAATGTTGCTTGATTTTCCTATAATCTTACTGTTGGCTGATTGGTTAAAACTTACATATGTTTAATCAAAAGAGATTTCACGTCAGCCAGTCATCTCCACGCATCGATCATCATTTGAATCGGGCTTGCCGACCGCACACGAGGTGGAGATCTATATGGAGATTTAATGTATCGAAGATAAACCCATATCCTTTTCCCAACGGAACTCCAATGGAGTTACTCCATCTCTAAAACGCTTACTATCTCTATAGCGCCTGTTTGAATCCCACTAATGTTGTCTTAGTGATTATCTTGAATATAGGCAAGGGTCTTGATAATGGAACCGCTAAATTTCATCTGTGTAATCACTCAAGCAATCATAAGACAATCACTTAGACAACATCAGTGCGATTCGAACACGCGCTATAGAGATAGTAAGCGTTTTTTGAGGATGGAGTTCCGTTGGGAAAAGGATATTAAATGTAGTATAATTCATACTTGAGGAAATATTTTTTCTTACTTTCTGGCTCTCACGGTGAGAGTCTACCTATCGTAGGCAAAATAGAAACTTAGAGAAATATCAAAAATCCGAACATACCATCGTAAATCAATTAAGTCCAAAAAGTCATTTATTTAATTTTCGAAAATTTAAGGAGATTGTTTTATAATTTGAGGTTTTCAAATGGTCGGAAATTTCGATATATAACTAATAAATTTTAGTATATAATATGCATATCAAACCAAAGTCAAAAAAAGAATAAAACTGTTATTCAAAATCAGTTTTAGATAACATTTCCACCCTTTTTGAGATCGTGTATAAACTTTTGTCAAAAATCGACAATAACATCTCGATTTTTCAAAAAATTTGACATTGAAAATCGAAATAAAATTCAAATCACGATACCCACTGCCGGGCCACCATTGTCAGAAACCAAAAAGGAACTCTTAGCCAGGGATTAGAACGAAAATATTCTAAAATTAATTGATCATGCATAGTGAGAAATACCCAGCAATTACAACAATTGACATACATGTATAGAACCCCCTTAAGCGACGTTAGGCCAAGGTGCAACTGGTAATTAAAACCAATAACCGGTATTATCACCAGTAAAAAATCCAATTGCTTATCAATTGTACTTTTCATATTTTTTGTCTTTGAATTCTGCTCAAGATTTTTTTTCCGGAGGATTCCCTTTTCGAGGATTTTTTACTGGTGATAATACCGGTTATTGGTTTTAATTACAGGTTGCACCTTGGCCTAACGTCGCTTAAGGTTAGCTAATACGTTTTTCCTGAAAATTTGACATCTTATACCGTGAGAGCTCTCGGACGCTCTGGGGAAAAAACCTCAGCAAAAATTATTTTTTCATAATATAGCAAATTTTGTTGTAAATACGCTGTACTTAGTACGGTCGTTATCATAAAAAATCAGTTTATTATTATGAAAATTGAAATAAGTGCTGAAAATGAGGGTTTTTTAAACTTGCTTTCTGGCCACTAAATGGTCGAACAAATTTTTTCCCCTGGCGATTGAAAAACAGATTCATCGAAAATATTTTGTTCCAAAAGCAATTTAGCGAATAGAGCCTTTAGTTTCGCAACTTCAGCATGCATAATCGACATCTTGAAAATTCTCTACAATGAACGATCAAGTTTGCATTTTGCAGAGATTAAGAATGAAGAGAGTGCTCTATTTCATATGGCTAATGATTCTGAATCATACTAGAAGTTTTAGTAATGAAGCATATTTACGTCACCTATTAAGATATTTTATGTCTTCGTATACTCTCATTTCTACAAAACATTTATGGTGCCTAAAATTTGAAAATAATTTCGAATCATGATTTAATTATTTGCTGATTGTAATCCTTATATCAGGCAAAAGTAGCTGTTTTCCGACAGATGGATTTTGTGGGAAAGGACTTTCGTACTTAGCTGTTTCCTGCTATTCTTTAGACAGTGTGCCCTTGCCGCTTATTGCTTGTAATGCGAGCACACCTTTACAGTCTGCACCATGTACACTCAAATGTGAAAGAGATTCTCCATTTCTCACAACCTGGAGTTCTTGGACCAAATGTTCTAGAACGTGTGGATATGGCTACAGTTTCAAAAAATAAGTAACAATATGTTTTTATCATAAATGAATTACACTTACGTCGCCTGTATTTGATTTGCTCGACTAGCCAATATTTGAGCCTACGCAATGCTATTATTTAACGTTATCCACCTACGCTTTAACCAATGTGATGATACCTTTTTTGCGGAAAAAAACATTCAAGCGGGGGTACAGGATGTCCGAGATAAAGAAAACCCACAACTTTTCAGAACGTCATATCCTTTTACCAACCAAAGTCTATCTCAAAAACGTTTACTATCTCTATAGCGCGTGTTCGAATTCCACTTATATTGTCTTAGTGATTGTCTTGAGTATGATTATAGGCAAGGGTGCTTGATATCGAGACAGCTTAATTTGATCGGTGTGTAATCACTTAAGCAATTTCTAACACAATCACTTAAGTGTCTAAAGACAACATTAGTGGGATTTCAATATATTTTTCAAAATTATTAAGGTTTTAGCATGTATTCAATATTATGCTTTTTTCAAAATACCGGATTATATTTTGTTTGTCTTTATAGAACCGAAGATCTGTATTTGGATAAAGTTGTGTGGATCAAAAATTGTTCTGAAATTTTCAATTTGAAAGAAAAGAACAACATTATAACATCATTAAACATTATTTTAATAAACTAACGAAAAGATCACAGACAAGAAACAGAAATGTAATGGAACAAATAAAATCAGATTATGAATTAATTCAAGTTAAAAGTTGTTGGAACGATTGCCTTTCAAAGTCCTGGAAAGTTGGCTCTTGGCAAGAATGTCAAACTAAAAATGATAAAAATTGTGGTTTTGGTTCACAAATAAGAGATGTATCTTGTCAAGGAAGAGAATAATTAATAATAATTAATAATAATTAATAATAATTAATAATAATTAATAATAATTAATAATAATTAATAATAATTAATAATAATTAATAATAATTAATAATAATTAATAATAATTAATAATAATTAANAAAAGGCGCGTTTTTTAGAGTGTTTATTTTAAAGACGATTTATAGAAGTAAAAATAATCGATCTGGAAAAAAAACAGATTATACAAAGTGAGCTCAAAAGTGGCACTACGTTTGAAATACTTTTATTCAAAAATTATTAGGTGGCAAAAAGTTTCCCATGAAGACCAAAAAAAATGAAAAAGTGCAAAATCTGCCAAAATGCACCGACCCCTTAAGCTGAACGGCGCTAAAATGGTAATCAGGAATCACGTCAGACCAAATTTGGGGGACACTACTCCCCTACAGTTTTTGGGACGGGGAACTCTTTTTTTGTCATAACATATCTGAATTGAATTATCTAAAACTAGAACGTTCAGAAAAATGCTTTTGCAAACTATAAAATCTGGGTGGACGCTCTGTGAACGTACATTGCTTGATGGGGAGGATACAATTTTATTGTGGATCACGGAGAATTATAAATACCTTGCTCGATCTCTTTTTGTAACAAATTGCTTCAAAATTGAAGGGCCTTGTATTGTCTGAAAATAATAAATTGTGGTCCAGGAAGTTAGGTTGTCAAAGATTCAACGAAAAAAATCCAAATGAAATTTTTTTGAAAAAATCAAAAATTTCAAGGCCGAATGTCAAGAAACAGATTTTTGTTAAGCAATTGCGGACTTTTTTCCACTTTTTTTTCTTGAACTAAAAGTTTTTTATTGACTACCTATCAAACAGAATATTACCCTATTCACACTTTTGTTAATATCCCGGCCCTGATTAGGAAACGTAGTGTGTTTTTTAAAGGTAGTTAGGGCCGGGGAATAACAAAAATGTGAATAGGGATAAAATTGGCAGTTCGTGTATCGGTAAATTACGATTTCGTAAAAACCGGACTAATAACCTTTTTTTAAATCAAATTACTGTAAAATTCTAAGAAAAAATCAATTTTCTTAATTTTTTAGATTCTCAAAGGTTTTAGCTTGCTTCGTGATTGAGGACTTATATCAATAAAAAACGTTTATTTCAACTTATTTTCATATATTAAAGTTTAAATTTTAAAACATTATTAAAAAAAATGGCAAAGTTTTTGCTTATTCTTTTTGTGTCAAGAAAAAAATGTAAAACAATAATTAATTTTGGCTTAGTATTTGAAAATGTGTTGAAATGTTTTTCAAATTTATTTTTCAAAATTTTATTTTCTTAGTTAAAAATCTTAATTTTCTTATTCAGAACAAACCAATGGAAATGCTACGATCGAGAGGCCTTGAAATACCCAACATCCCGGGGGGGCGGGGCCTGTGGAAAATATTCAGGGAAAACTAGGGAACGATGTCGCTTGAAATGCCTGCCGTGAATGTACAATGTCCCCTGGACAGAATGGTCTAAATGTCGAGAATGTGTGATGTCAATGCTTTTTTCAGCCAAGCAATCGCAGAATAAAGTGTTAATCGCAGAATCTGCAGAGGGCTTTTCAAATGCGAACAAGTAATGAAACGAGAGCTGTCAGGAACGTGTAAGTTTGAATTTTATAACAAATTTACTAACAATCCAAATTTATGAAATTGAAAAAAAAAAATTAAAAAATAAATATAATATTAATCAAAAAAATCTATAACCAAATTTTACGTAAAAACATCATTTATCTTAAAATAGATTTTTTGACCCATAAAACTTTAAGGGGGTGTGGGTGCAGTAGTTATTTTCGACCACGGTCACAAAATTCGGTATTTTTTCAATTGCCACCTGACCATCCAGGCACCTCGGGAATCGTTTGCAATAAAAAAAAAACACCAAAACTATTCTGATATTTTTTTTCTAGACATTGAATCGCTTTGCCTCACTTGAAGATGCGCCGAATAATGGCAGCATGATCAAAAACAAAATAACCATTCGGTGTATCAATGTTTACGGAAGATATCAGACCAAATAAAATTGGAATTTTGTTGACCAATATCTAGAAAATTTCCCAAAAAAATTCTTTCGGGACTGGATAAAACGCGAAAATTTAATTCTGATATGGGGATCAATTTCAGATACCCAAAAAAATCACTCGCAGAAAAGTAATTCTAAAATGAAAAGTATTTCAATATGATAGTTGTTTCAGATTTTTTGCGTGCTTTTCAATATTTTCACTTTTTAATGCCTTAAATCAATGTAATAATTGGCGCGCATTAAATCAGCATGAAATAGTGATTCGAAAATTATTACCATTTCCTTGCGTTCAAACGTTAATACGATAGAGAGAAGAATTTTATGAAAAGAGAAAAGAAATCGCACTGTACCGTTCGTGAGGTATACTTTTTTTGTAAAATTAATTACAAGATTGTCTATATTTAACTAATTAGCAGATTTTCAAAAATAATTTTTCGGCGGAATTAAGATTGGAATTATAAAAATATGCTTGGTTTCAATTGTAGAGAATTTTTTTCTGATCCAATAATATCGGCATTATGTGAATTTTTCGATACGGGATATGACGGTATACTTCAAATGGAAGAAAATACCAGCATTAGTGTTTATGCATTTAAAAGCGTTGATTGTGGATAATATGATTCAAAATGAATCAATTTGTGACTTCTCAAGGTTTACGGTACAATATTACAATTGGAAAAATAAACGCTTCAACTTAATTCTCACAAAGATATTGAGTTTTAAAGGGCTATTTTTCCCCAGCAAATTGCTGGAAGCACCACAATCCCTAAAAAAAAAACAATAAAAGATTTGAGATTTTTTACAAAAATTTCAGTGTGCCAAATTTTTACCATTGGAAAGTTGAAAAACTGGTCGGATTGTATTGCCTCGACACCCAAAAATCGTCTGATAGACATATCTAGTGGTTTATTGTTACGAGGAATCCGAACGCGTTCTGTGAAACTGTGTGGATGAAAATAACTTATGTGATCAAGTTCAGCATGCCCGCCATCAACAAACTATTCCAGAAAAGTTTCTTGGCCAGGTTGAAGGTCAAAAATTAATTACAGTCACTAAGTAAATTTACAGCTAACAAAGATACCAAACTTCAAAATTATTCTAGATCATTTTTCACAAAAAAATATTTTGAAAAACCTCAGCCAAATCATCTTACACACATCAAGCATCATTTAATCGGGCTTTCGACTACGCACGGTAGGCATTTCTATAAAAATAAACTAAACTAGAAAAAAATTTGAGAATAATGGTCGAAAAAACTCGAAAATTTGTTATTAAAATGGAAAACTTTTTAAAAAATTTGCCTGAGATGAAGCGGAATTCAAATTCTCTGTGTTGTATCAAGCAGCGATTATTAAAATTTCTTTAAAAATATTCTTATACTGATCGTAATTACGCGTAATACAATACTGATCAGTGGGGAGCGTTCTCAGCGGTGCGAGAAAGCTCTGTTTTGTAGGTAAATAACTTTAACTACGCATGACTCGGAATGTTTCGCGATGAGTATGTACCTCAAAAAATATTATTGTTTTTGTTGGGAAAACTTTATCAAAAATTGTTAACAAACCAGATTTTTCGACATTTCGCCAATTTTTAAATCAGAAAATTTAAGTTTTTGTCGAACAATTTTCGAAACTTTTAATCAAAGTTTCAGAATTGAATAAAATTATAAAAACTTACAAAAAAAAACTTTCTTGAACCTTAAAGGTGAATGGTTCTATCAAATTGCGTTATTCTCTGACTGGAGTAGTTGGTGACCATGTTCTTGTACGCTGAAAGCCTGTAGAAACCTCTTCAGAGGATTGGATTCTCAGAATTCCCAGTACAAATGCACAAAACTGTCCAGTTAATCTTATGGAGGAACGAGCATTGTGCTCCAAAATGTAATCAACCTAATTTTGTTGCTTGGTAACTGGGAGTGGTCATGTTGTAAATGGCTATTATCCAGATGAAACTTGCGTGGGCGTGAAATATCGGTCGGCAAAATGTGTACTAAAACTGAAATTGAAAATATCGAGCTACTACACAAAAATGTACAAACAAACTTACCACTGAACGATTAGTACGGGTGAAAATATCCATATACGTATATGATATACTATATCATATTTGACATCATATATTATATCTATTACGGGCACATTGCCTGGGGCTTTTATGCCAACTTTTTTGCTAATTTTTTATATAATTCGGCTTTTGTGAAAACGACTTATCCGATTTAGATATTAGATAGCTCAAACTGAGCACAAATACCGATAATAATAAAATACCAGGGAAAATGCTTGCGAATCCGATCATTTTTTAGATTTTTCCGAGATTACTGAAATTGTTTAATTATCGGTTTTTTTAAAAATTGGAAACATGGAAAAGTTGGAAACAAATATTTTGATTTCGGAGCAATTTTTTTTATTTATTTTACTTTCAAATACGCGAATTAAAAAAAATGTGACTGAAAAAGTGGCATAAAGCCTTAATAGATATATGGAACACCCGCCTCAGAGTACAAATCCTAAGTATTGAAACAATGGCGAAATCTGAATAGACATTTGACTTGGTTATCCTTTTCTTAATCTGACAATGAAATCGCTTAATTCCGCAATCAAGGGTTTGATTGGGTGCTACATATCTTGCGTTGTTGTATCATTCAAAATTTTAAAATTTGTACCTGAGGGCGGGTAATCATCATATGGCTCCTCCCCCTGGTGTCGATTTAAATGTTGCCTGATTTCCCTATTAATCTACTGTTGGTGATTGTTAAAACTTACATGATGTTTAATCAAAAGGAATTTCACGTCAGCCAGCAGCATCTCCACGCATCGATCATCATTTGAATCGGGCTTGCTGACGCACACGAGGTGGAGATCTATATGGAGATTTTAGTGTATCGAAGATAAACCCCATATCCTTTTCCCAACGGAACTCCAATGGAGTTACTCCATACTCTAAAAAACGCTTACTATCTCTATAGGCGTGTTTGAATCCCACTTAATGTTGTCTTAGTGCAATTATCTTGAGATATAGCAAGGGTCTTGATAAATGAACCGCTAAATTTCATCGGTGTGTAGTCACTCAACAATGCACTAAGACATCACTTAGACAACATCAGTGCGATTCGAAACACGCGCTATAGAGATAAGTAAGCGTTTTTTGAGGATGGAGTTCCGTTGGGAAAAGGATAATTAAATGTAGGTATAATTCATACTTGATGGAAATATTTTTCTTACTTTCTGGCTCTCACGGTGAGGGCTCACCTATCGTAGCCAAATAGAAAACTTAAGAGAAATTCAAAAATCCGAACATACCATCGTAAATCAATTAAGTCCAAAAAGTCATTTATTTAATTTTCGAAAAATTTAAAGGAGATTTTTTTATAATTTGAGGTTTTCAAATGGTCGGAAATTTCGATATAAACTAATAAATTTTAGTTATATATGCATTCAAACCAAAGTCAAAAAAAGAATAAAACTGTTTTCAAAATCAGTTTTAGATAACAATTTCCACCCTTTTGAGATCGTGTATAAACTTTTGTCAAAAATCGGACAATAACATCTTCGATTTTCAAAAAAAATTTGAACAATTTGAAAATCGAAATAAAATTCAAATCACGATACCCACTCCGGGCCACCATTGTCAGAAAACCAAAAATGGAACTCTTAGCCAGGGATTGAACGAAAAATATTTTAAAATTAATTGATCAGCATAGTGAGAAATACCCAGCAATTCAACAATTGACATACATGTATAGAACCCCTTAAGCGACGTTGGCCAAGGTGCAACCGTATTAAACCAATAACCGGTATTAATCACCACATAAAAATTCAATTGCTTATCATTGTACTTTCATATTTTTTGTCTTTGAATTCTGCTCAAGATTTTTTTCTCCGTTTTTTTGTTGACATCGACGTTTAAAAGTTAGAAATTTGCCCGCTGGCCATCCTATCCCTTTAGGAGGATTCCCTTTTCGAGGATTTTTTTACTGGTGATAATACGGTTTATTGGTTTTAATTACAGGTTGCAGCCTTGGGCCTAACGTCGCATTAAGTAGTAATACGTTTTTCCTACAAATTTGACATCTTATTACCGTGAGAGCTCTCGACGCTCTGGGAAAAAACCTCAGAAAATTATTTTTCATAATATAGCAATTTTGTTGTAAAATACGCTGTTACTTAGTACGTCGTTATCATAAAAAATCAGTTTATATGTATGAAAATTGAAATAAGTGCTGAAAATGAGGGTTTTTAAAAACTTGCTTTCTGGCCATAAAATGGTCGAACCAAATTTTTTCCCCTGGCGATGAAAAACATGATTCATCGAAATATTTTGTTCCAAAAGCAATTTAGCGAATAGAGCCTTAGTTTTCGCAACTCAGCATGCATAATTCGACATCTTGAAACATTCTCTACGATGAACGATCAAGTTTGCATTTTTGCAGAATTAAAAATGAAGAGTAACTGAACGATATTTACGTCACCTATTAGAGATATTTTATGTATTCGTATTTACTCTCAGTTCTACAAAACATTATGGTGACTAAAATTTGAAAAAATAATTTCGAATCAAGATTTAATTATTGCTGATTGTAATCCTTATATCAGGCAAAGTAAGCTGTTTTCCCGACATGAAGGGATTTTGTGGGAAAGGCTTTCGACTTAGCGTTTCCTGCCTATTCTTTTAAACAGTGTGCCCTTGCCGCTTATGCTTGTAATGCGAGCACACCTTTTACAGTCTGCACCATGTACAACTCAAATGTGAAAGAGATCTCCCATTCTCACAACCTGGAGTTCTTGGACCAAATGGTCTAGAACGTGTTGGATATGCCTACAGTTTCAAAAAATAAGTAACAAAATGTTTTTACATAAATGAATTACACTTACGTCGCCTGTATTTTGATTTGCTTCGACTAGCCAATATTTGAGCCTACGCAATGCTATTATTTACGTTATCCACCTACGCTTTAACCAATGTATGAATACCTTATTTTGCGCGAAAAAAACATTCAAGCGGGGGTACAGATGTCCGAGATAAAGAAAACCCACAACTTTTCAGAACGTCATATCCTTTACCAACCAAAGTCTATCTCAAAAACGTTTACTATCTCTATAGCGCGTTTCATTCCACTTATATGGTCTTAGTGAATTGTTCTTCGAGTATGATTATAGCAAGGTGCTTTGATATACGAAGACCAGCCTTAATTTGATCGTTGTGTAATCACTTAAAGCAATTTCTACACAATCACTTAAGTGTCTAAAGACAACATTAGTGGGATTTCAATATAATTTATATTTTTCAAAATTATTAAAGGTTTTAGCAATGTATTCAATATTATGCTTTTTTCAAAATACCGGGATTATATTTTGTTTGTCTTTATAGAACCGAAAGAAAAACAAAAATAATTTTTTTTCTGTATTTGCGATAAAGTTGTGTTGGATCAAAAATGTGTTCTGAAATTTATCAATTTGAAAGAAAAGAAAACACATTATACATCATTAAACATATTTAATAAACTAACGAAAGATCACAGACAGAAACAGAAATGTAATGACAAAATAAAATCAGATTATGAATTTAATTCAAGTTTAAAAGTTGTTGGAACCCGATTGCTTCTTCAAAGTCCTGAAAGTTGGCTCTTGGCAAGAATGTCAAACTAAAAATGATAAAAATTGTGGTTTATGGTTTCACAAATAAGAATGTAATCTTGTCAAGGAAGAGAAAATTATAATAATTAATAATAATAATAATAATTAATAATAATTAATAATAATTAATAATAATAATAATAATTAATAATAATTAATAAATTAATAATAATTAATAATAATTAATAATAATTAATATAATTAATAAATAATTAATAATAATTAATAATAATTATAATAATAATAATAATTAATAATAATTAATAAATATTAATAATAATTAATAATAATTAATAATAATTAATAATAATTAATATAATAATAATAATAATTAATAATAAATTAATAATAATTAATAATAATTAATAATAATATAATAATTATAATAATTAATAATAATTAATAATAATTAATAATAATAATAATAATAATAATAATTAATAATAATTAATAATAATTAATGATATTAATAATAATAATAATAATTAATAATAATTAATAATAATTAATAATAATTTATAATAATTAATAATATTAATAATAATTAATAATAATATAATAATAATTAATAATAATTTAATAATTAATAATAAATTAATAATAATTAATAATAATTAATAATAATTAATATAATTAATATATTATAATAATTTAATATAATTTAATAAATAATTAAAAATAATTAAATAATAATTAATAATAATTAAAATAATTATTAATAATTTCTGATTAGACAACAAAAATGGGATCGACGAATTCTACCCCGAATTTCAATGTTCTAGCATTGCTAGCAGAAAGCCTTTTTATTCGCGGGCTTGTTCTGTAGGGTGTTCAAACGAATGTGTTGTTTCAGAATGGTCAGAATGGTCTAACTGCGATAAATACTGTTCCATAAACAGAGAAAGAAGGCGATCTATAAGCAGAACGTCAACTCTGTCAGAATATTGCGACAAACCATTAATCGAGCAAGAATCATGTTTTGAGGTCAGTTTGATACTTTGAATATTTAAATGGGGAGTGTGACACTAGTCAGGCTGTCCGCAGTCAAATACTGTCAAATGTTAAAGAAGTTTCAAATTTTGGTCGCAAGGTGGCAAAATTTAATTTGTGACCTTATTTGCGCTCCAGCGCTTTCACTTGACTTATCTCTTAATTCGTATTTTTTTGGTTTGTTAACTTTGAGATAAAAAATCAAAAGTGTTTGAACATTGAGATTCTTATTGGTCGCAATTTTAATCAATCAGAGTCCACTATATCATCAGCTTACGTCATTTTTGCGTTTGTAACCGGCCAAAATTGCTCTTTAGCGCCTCCAATATTAAGCGCTCACTTAACGTCTCTACATTCATATTCATTCATTTTTTCGCATCTTTCGAGATACAAAATAAAAGTACCATGTTGGTATTTGAATGCTGTCGGTAGAGTAAGGGTGACTTTTGTTTACATCTAAGTATTTTTATCTTCAGGGTCGTAATTGTGAAACACTTTCGCAGGTATGGGAACCGTGGACAAGCTGTATTTTCACGTCTGAAATCGCGTGTGCCCGAGGATACAAGTACAGATATAGCAACTGTTATTATGGCCAGGAATTAGTCTCTTCATCAAAATGCAAAGAAATCGATGTCGAGGCGAAGTCTGAAGAATGTTACAAAAGTTGCGATAAGGATTGTCAGGTCACCAACTGGAAACGATGGTCAACTTGCTCAAGCACTTGCGGAATAGCACACAAATCACGGAGTAGAAAAATTATCAACCAAAACGTTGGGAAAGGTATCATCATAATGCGAAACAAGTTTGCAAATCTTGTGAAAATTCTGAATTTTTCAATTTTATTTCAAAATTAATCGAAATTTTTAAATATAACCTTCATAATAAGTAGGCCAAAGTTTGCAGAAGCGTTTTTGTCAAATTTTAACTCAAAATATGAGTTTTTCAACTTCATTTGAAAAAACTTCTGAAAAACAATTAGCATACGTAATTCTGAAATTTAAGTGGTTTAATTTAAACAGACTTTTTTTCGTTTATTTTGAAAAAAAATTTATAAATTTCGAAAAAAAATTTATAAATTTCGAAAAAAAATTTTTGATTTATAGATTCTCAAAGAAATTCAAAAAAATTTCCAAAATATATTTATATTTGTTTTGTGAGATAATCGTAAATTTTTTAGTCAGTGGAAAACATACTCCAGCAAAAAGTTTTTTATCTGGAGAAAAAGGGTACCCAACATCCAGATTTTCCTCTCAGCACCGACGTCTTAATGTTTTTTTCAAATTGAATGATAATACCTTGAGTAGACTGGGAAAACCCTGTCCTGCGGAAATTCTCCAAAGACTACCTTGTCCATACTATCCTTGTGTTTCTTGGGTTGCTAAAGGCTGGTATTCGTGCTCTTCATTTTATGGAACTTGTGGAAATGGAATTCAACTTCAGAAGTTTTCTTGTATTTCAGCAAGGAACGAAAGTACACAAAGGTCCCTTTGCCAAACTTCAGTCGGAAATATTGAAAACATTTTTACCTTGAAAGATAGACAACGAGATTGCAGAATTCCATGCGATGCTGAACTAAGCCATTCGGGTTAAAGAAACAAAATTTTAATTCAAATTTTCGGTCGATATGATATCGACGATATCCCCTTTTGACACTTCGCTAAAGATCTTGCTCCTGTGTGGCCACATGTGGTAACGTAGTGCAAAATGGTGAGTGAGCTAGTTCGGCCATCTAGTTACCACACAGGGCCGAGATCTTAAGCAAAGTGTGAAAGGGGGATATACATGTAATGTTTAATGATTTGAGCCACTTTGAAAATTTTAAATTTTTCTAATTTTGCTACTTTGATTACTTTTAGATCGAATTTGTAAAATAATAAAAAACTACAAATTTTTTTATAAAAATTTTTTTGCACTTTTTTTTCAGAAAATTCACTAATAATAACTCAAAATTTAAATGAAATAACATATCCTTTTCCTAACGGAACTCCATCTCAAAATCGTTTACTATCTCTATAGCGCGTGTTCGAATCCCACTGATGTTGTCTAAGTGATTGTCTTATTGATTGCTTAAGTGATTACACACCGATAGAATTAAGCGGTCCCATTATCAAGACCCTTGCCTATAATCATACTAAAGACAATCACTTAGACAACATTAGTTGGCTTCGAACACGCGCTAAAGAGATATTAAACGTTTTTGAGATGGAGTTTCGTTGGGAAAAGGATATACGC
Organism: Oikopleura vanhoeffeni; assembly: GCA_004367855.1. NCBI lineage: Eukaryota > Metazoa > Chordata > Appendicularia > Copelata > Oikopleuridae > Oikopleura > Oikopleura vanhoeffeni. The sequence goes on along the minus strand of SCLH01000426.1, from coordinate 472,179 downwards.
CTTTTTTTCTGGTGAAATAATTTTTATTATTTCCTCGAAATATACAGAAAATTAAATTAAAAGATCTTTTTTCTTTTTTGGCGAGTTTATTCTATAACAAAATGAATTCGGTGGCTGCAAGCCGTTGTCGTTAAAAATTAAATTATCAAAAAATGAGATTTAGACATCTAACATAACAAACAAGGTGTTTTTAATGCTTCAAAAATTCAAGCTAATTCATAAATTTACAATCTGATTTTGATTGGTTTAAATTCAAACCAATCAGAATCGAGGATGTATCAATTAAGTCTTTGTTTTTTTTGTGATTTCAAATATGTGCATTTAAATATGTTCATTATCATCTTCGGTCTTTTCGGCGTATAAAAATGCAGAACAATCAAATTTTTGTAGGGTTTATATTTCAGCACCTTCAAACTTTCAAGCTTTAATTTGTTATAAATCATTCGAAAAATTGTGCATCGATCAAACTTAATTCCACAAAATTTACCGGATATCAAAATATTAAATTTTAATAGTGTTAGCTCTATAGCGGGATGGCAGTAAAACGGCAAAAAATCACTATTTTGACATTTTCGGCCTAAAAAACTCTTTTTTCGAAAAATTATTGGATTCATGTACTTCAGAGCGCGATTTAGATCTATAGCGCCAGGGTTCAATTCTAATTATCAGTTATTTTTCATTTTCATAAGAACTTGAATGAATTCAAATATTTTGATCTACGAAATTTATATTTTTGTTCAAATTTGTCAACCCTGATGTGAGGTACACAGAATGGATGCCCTGGACTCTTTGTAAAGGCGAGTGTGTGAGTGGCGAAGTGTTTGGATCGCAGTCAAGAAACCGAGTCTCTTTTATATTCCAGAAAAATATGACGACCAGTATTTTTGAATCGCGAACTTGTTCTCCAGCAATCTGCGTGAAATATAACAGAGATGAAAAAGAATGTTTCAGAATAGAAGATAACTACCCAGTTGACGATTATCTTTGTAATGATATCATACAATCGAAAGAAAGTGAAAATACAGATTTTCAAAAGGAATCGGAAAATTCAAAGCAAGGCCAGGTAACTGAATATCCTTTTTGCAACCTAAGTGGATCTTGAAATGAAGGCTATCTCTGGTGACTCGTGTGTACATACTAACCTCATGGTTGCTAATATTTTCATTAGGATGTCGACCTCAGTG